>PVJA010011060.1:0-55727 GCA_004027025.1 Myocastor coypus | reverse complement strand
AAAAAATTTCTTTATTTACTTTTATCCTACTCAAATGAGAGACCCTATGTGGCATTTAAGCTCAAGTGCCTGATTTATTGCACCTGACATTATATTTTCCACTTGCATCTGTTTTCCAACGAATGTCTCAAGTTTTGACTTCTTTATAGGCATGCAGTATTCCATTACACATAGACACAAGATGTGCTCTAACCATTTGTCGATGGACATACAAGGTGTTTCCAGAATTTAGCTACTATGAATTGTGCTGCTATAAACATAGTTATGATGTCTTTTGATGCTTCAAAAAAATAGCTAGAAGGAGAATAGCTGGGTAAAATGGAAACGCAAACTTTAGTTCTTTGAGAAATTTCTGCACTGACTTCCCTAACAGTTGTACAAGTTCACATCCCCACCAACAACGGCACCACAGCCATGCGGCATTGTTATTATTTAATTTTTTCCTGTCTGAGATCAAACTTAGGGCCTTAAGCATCCGAGGCAAATGCTGTATCACTGCGTCACGCAGCCAGCATCCTGGTCATGGTGCTTTAGGTACAGCATCAAAGGTATGCCCCATAAAACAAAAATAGAAGATAAAATTACAAATCTATGTTCCAAAAAACATTGTCCAGAGAATGAAAAGACAAGCTGTAGACTGGGAGAAAGTATTTGCCTCACATGTATATGTTTAAAAAACTGTTATTCAAACTGTACAAAGAACTCTTCAATCTCAACAGTGGGAAGACATAGGACTCAATTAAAATTTTCTTGGTGAGCTTAGCGGCTCCTACACAGGTAGCGATTAACTACAGAGGGTTTCCTATCACATTGATGCAGATGAGAGACATCACTGCATGGCAAGTAGAAAGGCCTAAGTCAAGCATACTGATAACACAAAAGCCAGCAAGGATTTGGAACACTAAGAGTATCAGTCTGCTGCGAATGAAAAACAACGTGCCCATTTTCAAAAGAGTTTGGCAGCTTCTTACATGCCATACTCAGTTACCCAGAGGATGTTTAGCTCTTGTCATACAACGCAGATCTTAAGCTCCTTGATATTTAAGCAAATACGTTGAAAACCTTTTTTCTACAAGGAGCTGCACATAAATGTTTATAACAAATTCACGCAAAATTGTCAAACATTGAAATCAACCAAAATATCTTTCTACAGGTGAATGGATGAATGGTGGAATACCTAGACAAGGAGGTGTTATCCAGATAAGCAGAGTGAGCCATCCAGCAAAGGAAAGACAGGAAAGAACCCTTACTGTCCTGCTCCATGAGAAAGAAGCCAACCTGAAAGTTATTATATGATTCCAACTGGATAACGTTCTGGAGAAGGCAAAAAAAGGAGACAGGAAGATGATCAGGTGTTATAAGGGATTAAGAGATAAGGAAGGATGAAGATGTGGCCACATATCATCTCTAGGACAGTAAAGATACCATGTGGCACTTAATAGTGGGCACATGCCATTATCTACTTATCCAAAGTCACACAAAATGCAACACCGGGAATGTAGGCCATGGACTTTGGGTAAGGCTGTGTCAGTGTAGACTGATCAGTTACAACACGTGTACCACCTGGCGAAGGGCATTGATGATAGGAGAGGCTGTGACACCTGATGGCAGAGAGGACTTGGAAATACTCTGCACCTTCCACTCAGTTTTTCTGTAAACTGAAGACAGCTTTTAAAAATCACTTAAAAATGCATCATCATATATTTAATATTTTGAACACCTTGCTATATGTAAAATTTTTTAATCATTTATTTATCTATTTGGTAGGGTCTCACTATGCAGCTAGTACTCAAAGTGATCCTCTTGTCTCAGCCTCCCGAGTACTGGGATTATGGGCATGAGCCACCACACCTGGTTTCTGTGGCCAACTTGGTATGGGATCTGCACAGCATGTCATACCAGGGATCAAACCCAGGCCTTGTGCTTTCCAGGCAGGTGCTTAGACCACCAAACTATCTCCCCAACCCACTATATGTAAATTATACCTCAATAAAAATCAAAATAGAAAATATGATAAAGATATATACTCAGAAACATTTTGCAATAAGACCTCCAAAAGTGCAAAATATTTTGCAAAAAGATATTAAAACATAACAGCTTGAAAACAACCAAACAAAAACATTGGAATGAGTTATGATGAAAGCATCAATCCATGTAATGGGAAGTTCACTCATTAAAAATTTGTATTTAAAAGAATATCAAACTTTATTGCATTTCCACCAAGTTTTGGAAAAATAACAATTAAAATATATTGTTAAATATAAAAGTGAAAAATTTAGTAGCAGCCTAAAACATGCTGTTTCCATGGAGAGATAAATAGAACAAGTGTGGGTGAATTTCATGTATTGTAAATTAATTCAGACATAATTAAAGCTCTCGGGTTTTGTCTATATAATGTCCAAAGCAACAGTTACAGAGAGAAAATTCAAGAAACCAACTTGGTCATCTATCCTTTGTTCAAAACATTTTCTTCATAGAACTGATATGAAGTACTTACACACATCTCATTAAATACAGAATAACTGGTATAAATATTCATAAGAAATTATTTTAATAATCTGGTATAGTTTTATCCCAGAAAAAGTGACTGTGTACCAAATTTTCTGCATTCAAAATACAGGGGTTTCATGGAAATCTACCTATTAGATGCTAGGTTAAGAACCTCTAATATATGCAACCAAACAATATGTGGTATATGGTAAATGTTAAAATGTTTTTGTCAAACAAACATGATTGTTCATAAGTCTTGACTATATTGCCTCAAAAAATTATCTAACTATATCATCTTTAGATGAAAATATTTCTGATGAAGAGCTGCCTCTTTTGAATACTTTCTGGGAAGGTTTACAGAGAAAAACAGTTCTTGTTTTTCTACATTCTTCTAGATCCTTATATAAATCTCAGCACATTTTTTGGAATATAAAAGAAACAACTTTTCAAAATTATCACTGAAAATTGTTACTCTCAACCAAAAGCAACAAGTAAGATTTTTCTCAAAATGTATTACCATTCTTCTGAAGAAAAAAGTGGAAATTTTAGCATTAAAGAAGATAATTATCCCTACTGCTGTGGGATTATGAAACTTTCAAACAAAAGTATTGAATCCTAAATGATGAGCAGAAGAATTAAAAAAAAAAAAACAAAAAACAAGGACATACATAGGTTATCAGCAAAACTGGACTACTGGACTACACTGGGTTATTTTGATGAATTCATGAACCTACAATATTTGAATGGCAATGGAACACCCATCTCTCACAAAACAAAACCAGCAAGGGGGATATAAATGAAGGACCATTTTGTAGTGAAAAAAATTTAGGATAGATATACAGCTACTTTCTCTTACTTCAATGAGAAGATTTGTATTAATATTGTTCAGACAAGATAGCATGTCTGCACCTTGCACTCTAACTACAAAGCCAACAATATCCAATATATTAACTGTTGTAACTGCCCTACTAACCTGTTTTGACAATGTCTCATTGCTATTTTGCTATTTCTTTCTCATTGAAATTAATATATATTAATATATATATTGAATTATATATTGAAATATGTATTTAAATTAATATATATTAATATATATAAATATATATGTATATATCCTCAACTGAGATCTTTTGGATCTCAGTCACTTAAAATGTACTTAGAATGTGTCTTTAGACCCAAAAAGTCCTAAAATCATTTCAGTGAATCAACAAAGTCAGAACTATTTTCATGGGCTAGGGAGATAGCTCAGTGCCATAAGCAACTGCCTGACAAGCCCAAGATCCTGAGTTTGATCCCTGGTACCAAGAAAATGAAGAACTCTTTTCATAAAAATGCCATGACATTATCTGCTCACTCCACCATACTTTTAAGGACAGGGTAGAAGCAGGTGAGTAAGATTGCTGGTGTCTCAGGAGCAGTGGCCCAAACCACATGAGAAGTTCATGGTACCTGGCTTCTGTCATCTTTGTGAAAACACAGTTATGTCTTTTGAATATGAATTTATGTCCTACAAACTAATCAGATATAACAACTCTAATCCAGCTTTGAACATGTGCTCCGGGGATTCGTCTGTCCTCAAATTGACTGCATTTAGAGTCTAAACTTCTAAAAGATGAAGAATATATCTAGAAGATATTGACTAGATGGGATAAAAGGATAGGAAAATGCTAAATAAGATGGAACAATTATTACGTCTCTTGAAACGGCCTCAAAATGTATTGCCCTTTCTTAAAGCTCTTCACAGATGGTCAGTCTCCTTCCATTGCTCCTGACGCTGTCTGTCATATCCAATTTTCTCAGTGCAATTGCACTGCCTCTCTATCCTGATTCACTTTCACTTTGACCCTTGCTGAACTATTTCTAGAAAAACAATGATGTGAAATTTCTTCATATCACATTTCATGTTTATCATGGGTTATATTGCACCAAAGCAAGGCTGCCCATAACTTTAAAGAATTTCTCTCGCAGCCGAACAAGTTTCAATTTACCACATCAAAAATTATTTGACTTCTCCTCATCAATTTTGATCTAAGAAGAACCATAGTTCCTTTTGAGGCAACATTGTGAATCTTTGGTCAGAGTTCATTTGAAGCCACCACAGGCCTCAGGCCCTGGATAAATCTGGAACTACACAAAGACAAGATACATGTGGATGAATTCATGATCCATTTTGGATGTCATTTTTTATATAACATTTCTGAATATCTGTTGTCATTTAGATAGAGCAAAGAAGACTATCGAAGGCAATTATAGCGCTAGACAACAAAAGAATTGCTGTCAAGTATTACGAGCTTCTTTTCGTGATTTTTTTCATGTTTTTCTTTCTGTCTTTTTGAGAAAGAATCTCACTGTGTGATTCAGTCTGGCTTTGAACTCAACTTTGTAGCCCAGGCCAGCCTTAAACTCATAGTGATTCCCGGCTTCACGTTCTACCATGCCCAGTTTCCCTTCTAGGTTTTCGTTTTTGAGTCCAGGCCTCACTGGAATCTAGACTGGCCTTGAATTTACTCTGAATGCCAGGCTGGCCTGGGATTGCAGGGCTCCTCCTTCATCAGCTTCTGCAGTATTTGGAATCACAGTCATGCGTCTCCATCTGCAGCTGTGTTATTTTCCTTTAATTTACCACCATGCTGTTGTGTCTCACTATTGGGTATAAATTATAATTGCTTTCAAGCCTTCTTGTGAGAATCCTCAAACACAGCAACCCGTAATTCTCAGCTAATGATATAAAAATGATACAGCTGATAGAAAACATTTTTTAGGAGATAAGAGGCACTTGCCCAGTACAGTCTCTAAGCTTTTGTTAAATTACCAGTTGAGGTTGGATGAAAGAAACCGAAGTAACCAGAATTATACTCTGCTTCACTCAGCAGAAAGGTACCTGTTCTCTCCAAGCTAACGCTGTTAACCTAAGGTTCTTTCAGATCAACCAAACTTGCCTGAGAGCAGCCACAGGGCCTGAGCTATTGATAATAACAGGTTTTCAAAATTAAAGACAGAGCAGATGCTCGGTGAGTATTTTCCATTCAACCCACACCTCCTTCCAAGCAAACAAGAAGCTGGCGTTCTACAAGAAAGGCTGGAATATATATGAGACTTGGCCCGCCTCCTACACAAAACAGAGATGAGTAACGTCCTGAAAGCGTTCCTCGCAAGTTCTCTCTGTTTTTCTTATTGGTGATGATACTCACAATGGCTTAATTCCAATGTTACCACAGTATTCTCTTATGTTGACTAAATGTTTAGAATATATAATCACGGATTACTGCTAATAAACATCTATTTCCCAGCAACATAGAAGTTCTTGTGAACCATTTGGGAGATGTTTATCAAAATTATTCTTTAAAAATAAACTTGAGAATGTTTCAAACTTTTGCATGAATTAATTCTGAAACAAAGTACACTTCAAAGTTGTTGTTTTTAAAATAAGGTATAGGGGGGCTGAGCAGATAGCTCCACAGCAAAAGGGCCTTCCAGGCAAGTGCAAGGTCATGACTTTGAACCTCGGTCCTGCAAAATAAATAAATAAATAAATAAATAAATAAATAAATATTTTGAAAATTTTAAAAAATAAAATAAGGTGTATGAAATATAAAGGCAGTGACTCCCCTAATATGTCTCAGGGACATAGGTAGGTGGTACATAAAAGACAAACATTCCTTCACATATTTATTATCACATGCAGGTTCCACTTAAGTCCAAAATCTACTACAAATTTAATACATTAAAACTAAGATAAGAAAACAAAATAAATATAAATATAAGATAATAAGGGCCGATGAGATAGCTCAGCAGACTAAGTGCCTGCTTTGGCATATACAGTTACAGGGGTTCCATCCCCAGTCCTGCATGCTGCGCTGGCCCTGACCCCAGGGCACGCTGAGCCAGGGGCCAAGCCTGGGTGTGTTGGCACACACCTATAATCCCAGCACAGGGGAGGCTGAGAACAGGAGGGTCACTATGAGTCTGAGCTGCATAATGAGACCCTGTACCAAATATATAAAAATGAAAGAAAAAATGTCAGATTGTTGTGATATCCCTTAAAAAGAAAAATAGATGGTGCCAATTCATATAAAAATAATTAAGCAAAATTAGCTAATTTATCTGATTCTGAATTATCAAATGACTCCTGCTTTGAAGAAAAACTATATCACAATGTATAGGCAATAAGATTTTGCCTAGCTTATAGCATGTCTCCCTTGACCTAATTGAATTAAACTGCAAAATAATTTCATATTCTGAGAGTGTTAAAAGGCAGAAAATGGTGCATCACACTTAATCATAAATAAACAGCCATGGCATGATTAGAAAAAAGGGGCTACCATTTCACATAGCATATTAGGAATCAGCGCACATGGAAAGAGATAGCCAATGGTTCATCTAGTTTCTTCGATGTCTGCACATCATGGAACAGAATGGGCTTCATAAGACCATCTCTAATAAGAACCTGACTCATAATTCTGTCTTCCAGAGTATTAATTAATGTGACAGTCACTTTCACGTCAACTTAGCATCTTAGTCACCCAGGGCTGTAATAACAAAGCATCGTGGGCTGGGCGGCTGAAACAACGGAAGCCTATTTCTCGGAATTCTGGGAGGACAACATCAAGGGTAAACGTGACCAGTTCCACTGAATCCTCCTCCGGCTTGTGGTAGGGGACACCATGGCGTCCTCACCTGGAAAATGGTGAGCTCTGGTGGTTCTCCCTCTTCTTAGGATACCTGTTGTGCTGGAGTAGGGGTCCAGCACGATGGCTTTATTTAGCTTTAATCGCTTTCTTAAAGACACCGTCCACTTGGTTTAGATAAGAAATGAAGGCTTTAGTATATGAATTTTGGTGCAGCACAGCTCTTTTAGAGCACAGAGAGAAATGGAATCAGGTACACACCGCCCTCACGAAAAGAATCTCAAAGGAGCCAGCAGCCATTGGCTCGGATTGTCTTAGCTACAGCTAAGACAAAGACATTTCATTATTATGCAAATAAATCTAGCCACGCACTTTCAAGAAGATGTAAATAGAATTTCAAACTTTTTGACAGACTAGTAACTGAAAATTATCCAGCAGTAGAAAGTGTTCTGAGGAGTACAACATAAGCCTACCTACATGTATGTATGTATGTATCTCTCTCTCTCTCTCTCTCTCTCTCTCTCTCTATATATATATATATATATATATATATATATATATATATATATATATATAATATATATAATGGCAGGCTACCACACCCTGGGGGTAGGGCTGGCACAGCATGTGGTGCCAGGATTGAACCACAGTCCCTGTCGTTGCCTTAGCTTGCCTAAGCAGGCACTTTAGACTGCTGAGCTGTCTCAGTGGCCCTAAAAAGTGAACACTGGTACTGATAAAACCCACCAAGGGGCCCGACAGGATGGCTCAATGGTCTAGGGAGCCTACTTAGGAAAGCTTGGGTGGCTGCAGGGACCGAGGTTCGATTCCCTGCACCACATGTTGTGCCAGCCCTGCCCTCAGGGAAGGCTGAGCCGGCCGTGGAAATAAATAAATAAACAAACAAACAAAAGGTTCTAAAACAAGAAAAAAAATTTAAAAAAAAAACCACCAAGGATCTTATTTCCCTACTTTTACTCATTTACAAGCATGAACATTGTGTGTGTGTGAATCTTACAGAAGTTCCCATTTCTGAGTCTGAGAACCCAACATCACGGTAAGGATGCTGACCAGTTTCTGCATCAGGAGGTCTTCTGTGCTGTCCTGTACAGTCCTACCTACTCCCCTAGTTTTTCTTCCCTTTAATCCGTGGCCAACAACTGACCTATTTTACATGATTATTTGTGTATGTAAAAATGTTATATAAATGAAGTCATACAATGTTTAACATTCTGAGACTGTCTTTTATGTAGCCTGCATGAATGATTTCCTAGAGATCCATCTAAGTTTTGCATTTATCTTATGTATTTATTTATTTATTTTTTGTTCTGTGTTACTGGGGATTGAAGTCAGGACCCTGCGCTTGCCAGGCAGATGCTTGTTCTACTGAGCTATCATCCCAGCCCTACTTTTACATTTATCAAGAGCTCCATCTTTTCGCTGTTGTTTTCTGAGCAGTATTCTCACTGCATCACTGGTTTTCTTGTTTACCCACTAAAGGCCACTGAGTTCATCCTTATTGTGAACAAAGTTACTATGAAAGTTCTGTATAGGTTTTTGAATGAATATAATTTCTATTTCACTGGGATAATACCAAGTACAACTGCGAGATCCGTCTGGTAGCTGCATACATAGTATGTGCACATTTATTTGTATTAATAAGAACATAAATTAACATAAATTACTTTGAGATCAAAGAAAGACATATAATGAGAACTCTACATATATATGTACCTTTTGAATCACTAAGCCCATTAATGTAATAATTAGAAATGTAGCCATATGTTTATGTTAAAAGCTATTTATCAGAATTATGTACACTAAACAATGGAAATATTATCTATTCCATTGATAAGAAAATCATTAATAAATTTTTTACATCCTTATAAAAATAGAAAGTTATAAAATATTTTCAAGTTGTTTTTGCTGGCCTAAAAAAAGGCTCAAATTATTTTTTTTAAATTCAATAACCAGAAGTAGCATAATCCAAGCCACATTTTAAAATGTATGTTAAAATTTATATTAAAGTGAAGCGACTACAATAGCTTTATGATAAAATTTTCTTGCCTATGTAACTAAGGACAGATATAACATTCTATTTCATTTGCGGTTAGATGGGTATGTGGCTACAAAACACATGCGTGTAAGTTAAACATGCAATTTTCAGGTCCCATCCGAAAACGTCCCTAAGCCATACTTCATGCTTTTGAATCTCCTTCTATAAAAACTAAAAAGACAGACTCCATGAAGCCGTACATCATCCTGGTCCCTCAATACCTAGGGAGGAATCTCACCTTCCCAATTTGAAACATTTGCTAGCAACGTTCCTGAGAAAGATTTCAGCATGCTTCCCCGAAGACATGTCCCTTATAGATGTAATGGCGACACAGATGGCTCCAGCTAATACAGTGACCGTGGGGAAGACCACACGCCAAAGCACCGGCCAATGCAGCAGTGAGCATCAGTTATCTAACTGTGCCTTGACTGTCTAGGGAAACTGGAATTTCTTCCAGGGCTCCACCCCGAGATGCAGACAGAGATGAAGTTAGTTAAAGGAAGGAAGTTAACGGGAGGAGCAGAAGGAGAACAGCAGAGAGGGAGGGATAAAAAGGCAGAAGCGCTTGGAAGAGGAAAGCCAGCACTCAGGAAAAGAAAAGTGTGCGCCAACCATTCTGAACACAATTCACTTTAAGCATTTTTACCCAGAGCTAACCTCCATATGTATACTAAAAACTAAACACACATTTTAGGTTGTCACTATGGCTACTTTCACTGAAGACAAGTAGAAAATAACCAAAATAAAAACAAATCTTTGACAATTCATACAGAAAAATATAAGCTACCTGAAAGTCACAGAACCAGTTCCACACTATTTTAACAACCAGGCTTACTCCTGTCTCTAAGCACTAACCATCAGTAACACAGTTAACTAACTTGGATGACAGGTTCTCCTTGCCCTCCCTCTTCCTCCGAAGGGAAAGTATTATTTAGTAAAGACACCAGTAATGAACACAAGCAGAAGAAATTAAAGCTCAAGATTTAGATCTCCTCCAAATTTGATTATCAGCCTTTAAACAACCGAATATTAGTTTTGCATATAAATTACACTTTGAAAATCTTACCAAGGTTGGAAAAGCTTGGAAATTTCACACACACACACACACACACACACACACACAGAAAAAAAAAAGTTGTATATGTAACATCTAACAGTTATGGGGTATCATCAAGAAAAATTTATTTTTGTATAGACATGAATTATACTTTGGAAACATAGTATAAGAATTAGAAAATAAAGCAAATTTTTAGCTTGGGAATTCAGACCTTTCTCAAAATTTCAGGATCAGCTATATAATACTTTAGCCTATGCTTTACATGATAAAACAATGAAATATCCTAATATTTTGGGCACTTCAATAACCACGTCTAGTTAATCGGTATAATTACCAAATCCATTTGCCTTATGCAAAAGAAGTAGCACTTTTGTTAAGCACTGGTAAAAACAGAAATTCAAAACTTCAGGAAAGGTGACTCCACAGTCCCTCGCCTAATTCTTTGCCCCTCCAGCATGCCTTTATTCCTCATTTCTTGATTTCTCCTGTTACAAGAAAATAAAGATGAATTCAAATCATGGCGAAGTCGCCTGAACTCTCAGCATGTACTCGAGCTTACAACTCGCAGTGGTGCTCAGGGACGGGCCCAACACACAGTTCCCAAATTCTTGTGTGTGGCCAAAACAACAGATTGCACGTGCACATTTCATGCCAAAAGAAAACAGAGTTACACCTATTACCTCAACTATTTGATAAACAGTTATTTATAGTTATCGTGTCTGTGGTTAAGTTTGAAATGTTTCAAAAATACTAATAGTTATGTCATATCCACTAAGTACAGATGAAGTGACAAGATCAAAGGTTTTTAACAAAATATTGAATAATCACAAAATTCAAAAAGGAACATTTAAAAAATAATATATCTGAGAAAACTAAGGTTGTTGTACAAATACTTGGAATTGTAAAAGCCATATTAAATTATTGATTGATTGATTGATTGATTGATTTGGTACAGCTGCTTGTTATGCAGCTCAGACTCATAGTGATCCTGTTGTCCTAGTGTCCACAGCACTGGGATTACAGACATGTGCCACCACACCCAGTTTCAGCATGGTGCACCTAGTGTTCCAGGGCTGGCATGGTATGCAGTGCCAGGGATTGAACCCAGGTGACTGCTCTTGCCAGGCAGGCATTTAGACCACTGGCCTTATCTCACTGGCCCTATAAAGACCATTTTATTGTATTTTATTATTTTTTTTTCTCTTTTTGAGACAGGGTCTCGCTATGCAGTTGAAGTTGACCTTGAGCTCACTCTTGTAGCCCAGGCTGGTTTCGAACTTGCACCAATCCTCCTGCCTCAGCCTCCCAAGTGCTGGGATTACAGGCGTGAGCCACCACACCCGGCTTAAAGACCACTTTAAAGGACAAATGAACTTTAAAGTTCAGCTCTCATACATAAGGAGCCTGGAAATCCTAACTAATTTATGTCATTGACAAGTTTTACCGAGAGATGAATAAACTTTTGAAGATGGAACCTTGCATATTTGCAATGCTAATCCTAGGTAAGACAGAAAGTGCATGCAGAAGCTAGGGGTGTGGACAACAGTAAAACAAATGGAAGTCCCTGGATTTGGTCCTCAGAGGCACAATCTTATACAACGAAAAAGTCTATTATAAATTATGAAGGAATAGTGACTGCCTTCTGGAGACTCGGCAGCCACGGACAGTTCTGCGGTTACTGGAAATCATAAACGAAGGAGACTCTCATTTCAACACACTTTCAGTGTAGATGAATCAGGCAAAGCAGAAAAAAAGTACCGAGCCTGATTTCGAGAATTTTTGCAGTTCATACATGTGAAATCTCATGTAGGAGTACTAGAAATACATTTGAGCATTCCAAGCTAAAATCACTTTAGCTACTGCAGACTGAGAACCACGTAAAAAAGAAGACTTCTGGGACCCAGCGGGAAGCAGACCAGCTGCTTTGGGCGTGTGTCATTTTCCAAACACAGGCGTTGTCACTCTCACTGCAGAAATGAATACTCACAGGGATGTAGGTTCACATGAGAAGAAGACGCACAAAGTACAAAAGCAAAATGCATCAAGATCAACACACTGATTTGTAATTCTTTATGAAAACAGCTTTCTCAATCATGACGACAGAAAGTATCCCTATAATGAACGTTGGAAAGACAAAAGATTTATTTGACAAGTTAGTCACAGCATAACTTGCTTTTTGGTTAAACATTAAATTTAGACTATTTTGCAAATCATAAATAACAGCAGCTGTTACATTAGTCCTGTTTATTACCAGTTTTAGTTGTATAAAGAGAACAAGTTTTTAGCAAAAACTAAAAATATGACTAAAATAATCAGTATACGGATATAAAATAAGTGTCATGGCTGACTGGCTTTCTCTCATTCCTCATCGGTAACAATAGAGAAACTGATACCTAACTCTTTCAGTTGTTGTGATTGTAACTGGGTAATAAATCAAAGCAGTTAGTCCTGGATCTACTACAGACTCTCAAATATCAGTTCCAATTTCAAAAGAGAATTTACTTAATCCAGATATATGCTATATTTTTTACTGGGATAAAATAGTTTTCTAGTTAATATTTATACATTTATATGTGTTTTACATATAAATATAACATGCTAAACTTTACATAAAAAAGAAAGGGCAAGGAACAAGTTAGCATGGCAGATTTCTGTCGTGTTTTTTATTTACTGTTGAGTAAGCAGAGCTGTTGGTTCAGTCTAGATATGTCCTGATTACAGATTTCACGGTAGGAAAACCTAAGCTACGTTTACTCTTTCATATGCAAAGCAACTTATATAAAATGTGTAAGTTAGAGCTGGGTATGGGGGCACACCCCTGTAGTCCCAGTACTCAGGAGGCTGCAGTGGAAGGATCACCACCAGTAGGCCAGACTGAATTGCGTAATGGTCAAGCCAGAAATGACAGAACTGAGCATCCGTCCTTTCTACATTGATTTTAAAAGACTGAATGAGGAACTACTACTTAATAAAAGTATGGTCAGAAGAACTAACCAGTAACGCAAGATGCAGAGCAAACAAACATGCTCAGAGTTCATCTTCATCACACATCTGAGTGAGGACAAAAGACAATGAATAAATAAACAAACAAACAAACAAACAAACAGGTCCAGATAATAAATAACGCTATGAATATGACTTTTGCCTCTGTAGCTTCCCTACTCTGAATGGAAATTTAAGCAGAAAAACGAGGAGCATGTTGAAAGGCCCCTGAGCAACTGGAAGGAATCCTAAGAGGAGAGGCGAGGTTATAGGTGACTGAAGCAGTGGTGGGACAGCAGCCGCAGGACCACGCAGTGCTCTCAGACATCAGTAAAGCCCGGTCACAGAAGTAGGCACGAGAGGCACTCGGCCCATCTGGTTGTTCAGCACATGTCTCATGATGCTACAACTGGTTTTCATCTCTTTGTAAATGTACCCACAATGTGTTCAAATTTTAATGAATCGATGCATACAGAAATGGATTTGATGGCTAAGGTTTTTCCTACATACGATTTCTAAAACCAAGGCTACTTTTCAATTGAGTCACATACTGCTAAGTATAAGTGAAGCTATTTATGGAACTGCAAGGCATTAACATTCCTGCTTAAATTTGCCAAACTATAAAATAGGTATCTGTTACATTTATCAGAGGCTGTTCTCAAATCTTTTCCTGTGCTTCCTTTTCCTGTAGAATAGCATTTCCTTCCCAAGCCTTCGAGCATCTGGTTTTCCAAACTTGTCTATGCATCATTTTTAATTACCACCTTAGATTTCAATTAGAATACCCCTTCACTGGGTCAGTAAGTACGTAGTGACCACACGCCTCAGAGTCATTGCAAGCTATGCTCTATCGCTTCCAAGAATACCCTTCTCTGATGCCCACGGTTGTTGCTTCATGGTGCATACCCTGCTCTTCAGCACCATTTATTCCTCTGACTTCTTTCCACGTTTCTTCTTGTCCTTTGATAGGAACTGCCTTTTGAGTGACGGAAGAATTTACAGTCCCCACTGTAGTCGGGGACTTTATGGATGACATCTATTTAGCTTCCTTAGCTACTAGAAAAGGTCAGCAGGAAGCGCTGTTGATTCCCCATCTTCCTCCCCACACTGGCCTTTACAGCTCTCAAAAAGAAAGCAACCACCATCAAGTAGCATTTTTTTCTGGAGTTGGGAAAAGGGTCCCTAACGAGTGTAAGTGTTCCTAAGTCCTTCTATAGTTCTGTCTGTGAGGCTCCAGAATCAGGGCTTCACAGGGCTAGGGAAATTCCATCATTAGTAAAATGAATAAAAAAGTTAAGCTTCAGGGGCTATTGTAAGAACTAAGATATCCACAGTTTTATAGCTTGCAGAGTTTGGCTTCCAGAACATCCTTAGTAGACACTGATTGAATTGAGGGCCCGTAGGGGGAGTCGCTTCATAAGCCCTCTTGTTCTTGAGCGACTCAAGCACATGGCTGGTGATGGCCTTAGGCAGACAGCTTTGGCGCACACTGCAGCTGATCACTCATACACCTCCCGCGGCGGCCTTTCCCGGGCCAGGTCGGCTTGACCTTTACTCTCCATGGCTCCGGCGAATTGCCTCTTGGCTGCACCTGTTACCATGGGCTGCTGAATTCATCAGCACAGCAGCTTTGTCTGGCCTAGTGCTGCCATATGCTAACTTGTGCCACGTGATAAGGGTCGTTTCCCTCAGCTAACTAACACCACCTTCTGCTCAGGCAAGGGTGTCCCCCACACACAAAGTCCTTGGGCAATTCTTCATCCCTTTGGTTCTGCGAGCTCAGCAAAGCGTTTTTCTTGATTAGAAAAGTGTTAGCGACCCAATAATTATTATATCAATTTAGTCCTTTTTATTTTATGTATGAAAAAGGCCAAGGAGTACTTCCACCAATTAGAAAAGCAGGTACAATTCAAGCTACAAAGGGATGAATGTTGGGGAACCCATGGGCCAGGCACAAGTAAGAAGAGAGGGAAGGGCTAAAGGCACAGCCCGCCTGCACATCCTTTCATGTTTTCATTTACTGGTTTTTATTAATTTCTTCCTCTTTCCCACAGCTACATTAAGGTATAATTACAAGTACTAATGTATATAATTATGATCTACAATATGAGGTCTTAATATATATGTATGTAGGAAATGAAATCATGCTAACATATCCATCATTCACACATCATTTGGCGAGACTATTTCCGATCTACTCTCTTAGCAATTTTCATGTATATAATATATGCTTATTAATTATAGTCGTCCCACTGTAAAATAAGCCCTCAGAGTACATACATCCTGATGGTAATTTTGTGCTTACTAAATATTTATACTGAGCTTGATCCTGGGTTTTCTCCTGGCATGAGAAGAGGATCATGTTACTGCTCAGTAAAGCAACACTGGAAAAGGCGTGGATGCTACATTCCGATACATTGTAGATTACAAAATGTGTTATGCAGTAATGTCTGCACTCTGACCAGAAAACTCCAGGGGCTTTGGCTCAGTAGACCGCACGCTTGCTGTGCAAGGGGACTTGGGTTCAATCCCCGTCAACACGTCATTCCAGCCACAGAAACAAATAGGAAGCGAGCCACCAGCTGATAACTGCTTGGGTGGCCCTGCCACATAAAGCGACCATGGCACCATTGTTTTGAACTGTAACCCTGCACTGGGCCCCAAAAGACCAGGTCAAAATGGAGTCGCCCTCTTGAGTGAACAGAATCAAACTGACACGTGCAGGGAACAGACAAAACCAGGGCATGCGGCTCTTCCCAAAAGCTGGAGACGCATAGGAACATGTCAGTCCCTCTGAGCCTGTAATGGAACCTGATTCCATTTACTTCAATCCTTACAAAAGGAAGCTGAAGCGAGCCAATCTGTATATGTACTTGTCATTGTATTTCTCTGTTCTCAGCTTAAGAAACACCCCGTTCTGTCTTGCCTGGCCGAGAGAGGCTCATTCCTTCCATTTTTTTTTTTTTTTTTTTTGAATGAAATCCAGCCTGTGTTCTAGAACCACAAAATCCAGTTGAATCTTTGCATTTGTTAAAATTTTGTCATACAGCAGCACAACTCAGGGCCTTTTCTTTGCTTGCATCACTCCCTGAAATTCTGCAGGCCGTAGAAATATGTCAAAACTCTCATAGCTAAATTCTAAAACTTCAAAGTGTATGTAACCAGTGAATATATATAGGAGGAAAAATCTGTTTTATTGTTTATAGCTAAGAATTTTATTGGTGCTTCCTGAAGGAAACTTAAATCACCGTAAAATCTATCACTAATAAGATTATTGTAGAAAAGACCTTTAAAATGTCAGCCATGGTATTAGTCATATAAATACATTTATTAAGTCACTTGAAAAAAATATAGAAATAATGAAAAGCAAAGATAGGATACTTATGTAGACAGACCAACAGTGATTATACTTGGAACAAATATCATGCCATTATGATGTTAGTGTTAGCAATTAACCCTAAAAGTTGATGTGAATATGAGTAAAGATGTTTACATGAGTGAAAAATGGGGAGTATCTATTAAATACCATGAGTTATTATTGAAATATTTATAAGCTTCTTATGAAGCTTTTTGGAGTGTTCTATTGTACTTTTTCCCTTCCTCTCCCATTCTTAAAGACATGCTAAGAAGCAGCCCTCTGGAAGGAAAATATTACTAGACTGAAGGTGAAATGTGATCATGATTAATAATTTATATAAAATAACATTTAAAGACAAAAGGAAGAGCTCCAATTAAAACAATTTAGTTCAAAATGATCTGGGTATAGTTATTGACTACACATTCAATGGGAAGCAAAAAGAAGATTCTATTCTTGGGAAGAATAAAGGTCCTAGCTGGCCTAATGAAAGCCGGATTTCCTCCTCAGGCATTCACTCTTTCTGTCCAGACTATATCAGTGTTGTGGTGCTCAGATCAAGTCCTAGGGACAAATAAAAATGTGTCCACCAGAACACAAACTACAAGGCACAGTCTCTGGAAACCATTCCCCATGAGCAGTACTCTAAATCAACAATGGTCAGTCTCAGGATAAATGATTTAGAGCTTCCAAGGTCTTTCAATGGGAATATTGAGAATAGGGTAGGCTGTCAAGCACTGCCTAAGACGAGAACAACAACTCAAGATACGCAGACCCACCTACCTACAACAGTGGTGCCATTGGCCTGCAGAAATGCTTTCTCTCTCTCACCTCAAATGAATGCAAAAGTCACTAAGTCTCCTTCCACCAGTTCAACAGTATAATATCAATATAGGTGAAGTGTAAATTCGTTACAATTCCTTGAAAGCATAAACAGGATTGCTATTCTGGGCTAATTTCAACCTATTAGAAGAAAGCAAATTGTGTTCAATGGCTTAAGCACTCCAATCATATGTCATTTGGGCCTAATAATTATAAGTGACTCATATATCCATTAAGCAAACCCAGTAAGCTTCATCTTGCTAACACTTGGTTAGTACAACTGAGCCGCAGAACATTAAGCTGTAATTTTTTTCACAGAACTGCAAAAAATCAACTGCAATAAAATTAAATTTCTTTTTTAAAAAAAGACATTTATATCTCATGAGTTTCCCTGAGAGTCCTTATTAAAATGATTCTCAAATACTAGCAAATTCAGTGCAATGGCCTTGTAGTAATAAAAAAGGATAGTATCTTTTTTCTCAGAAATATTTTTTATACTTGGAATCTTGTGATGAGCTTAGTTTTGAGTCTTCTTTTTATATTTTATACTCAATTTAATACATGTAATATGTGCTAGAGCCATCAAAAAGAAAACACTAGATTACAAGGTTAACTGTTATACCCTCTGCCTTACTTAGTTCATGTGCAATATAATTTAATTATGTGACACCATGGGAAAAGTTAGAAACAGGCCAAAAAAGTCACCTATTTTTAAATTTTGTTTATGAATTTCTCATCATTATTTCCATGTTCACTAAGTTCAATTTCCCATATCCTAAAATGCTCTAAGACCAGAGCTTGCAGCATGATTTCTGCTTCTACTCCATCTGACCAGAAAAAAATCCCTCAGCTGTTTCCACACTTCCAGCCAAATGGAACATTGTAAGATATCCTGTCCACATATTCCCAGGGATCCATGCCAGAAATACGATCCTAAAGACTAACTGTGATCCAAAAATGGTTGCAAAGATGATTAAAGCATTTAAACAATTCTTGTGAAAAATTGCAAATCTTCTGTTATGAATACACAAATCTTCTACATCTTTCTTGCTCCAGTTTGATCAGACCATTCTCCTCTTCTTTACTGTCTCTGATTTCTCCTCAGAGGACAAATTATGCACATTTAATAATCCAAGAACAAGCTGGGCGTGGTGGCTCACACCTGTAATCCCAGCACTCGGGAGGCTGAGGCAGGAGGATCAGTGCGAGTTCAAGACCAGCCTGGGCTACAAAAGTGAGTTCAAGGCCAGCCTGAACTGCATAGTGAGATCCTGTCTCAAAAAGACAAAATAATAATAATAATAATAATAATAATAATAATAATAATCCAAGAACACAGTATCTAGCCCTCAATTTTACTCATCTTTAAAATGGAGATACTGATCTAACCTTAGAGTGCTGTTGAAAAGATTAATTGATATTCTGTATATAAAATGTTTGCTCCAGGGCTTTTCTCATTTTAAGCACCTTACAAATAATAATTAAGAAAATTAAAAAAAAAAAAAACTCTTCCATTTAAGAGTTACTACAAATACCCGGGACTTATCTTCCTCTCTGGTACAAGCTCACTAACAACAAATGGCTTGTTTTACTATATCCTTTAACTTCCTAGTACAACACAGTGACAAGTATAAAATGGCCTCTTAAGAAGCTACTAGAGGTATTAACAAGAAATGCCTACCTCTCTGTATGAGTAGTATGCTATCATCAGGTCCATATCAACCACCAACTCGATTTCCCAAGAAGTACGCTTATTTTGTAACAGTCAGAAACATGCTGAGCTCTTAGCGCTTCTATAGTCAGCTTCTGGCATAGGCCGTTTTCCTCCTATAACTGATTAGTAGTCAATCATCAACTGACCAGGCGCTGACGTCACAGAATAGGGTAAATCACCGGTAACATCTGCCTCTGTTTCTCCAACTGTAAAACTGAGATGACAAGTATCTGTGCTCTTAAAGATACTAAAGTAAAAGAAAAAACTAATTGAAATTTATGAATGAAAGATTTTTACACGTGTTCTCAAAATGAAGTACTTGGTAGTTTGTATTTATGTATACAATTTGGATAGTGAATTTTAGGATATTCTTTTAGAGTGAAAATGTGTTGACTCACTTCTCTTCTAATATCGTTGGAACAAAACAGAAGTTCAACCTGTAGTCACACACACTGAAGTTGGTTAAATATGTGCAAGCAGCAGTGGAGAGAGAAAAACGGGGAGAAAGACAGTTAGGGACTTGTAATATCCTCTGAAGAAGCATTCTAGAAAATGAAACAGAAATATGATGCAATTAAATTGTTTATGGTATGGACAACTGTTACCACTGAACTTATAATCATAAATGAAGACCCACTGTGGAATTATAATAGGATTATGTTTGGATCTCTTTTTGGTCTCTTATGCGAGACATATAATGATAAGCTAGACAAAAATTATTAAAGTAATCAAATAATTCTGTCAATAGTAAAGGTTGAAATATGATCAGTAATTGAGGAATAAATAATTTTGTCTAGACTGTAATAGTCTCACAATTAACAAGTATTTTTCAAAATGCTGTAACATATATTTTAACTTTTGGGGGGTGGGAGGCGTGCACACAGTACCACAGGATCAAACTTGGGGCATTGCACTTGCCAGGCAGTCACTTAGACCACTGAGCTATCTCTGCAGCCCTGGCACATGCATTGTCATTGATCTTAAAAACAAAACAAGGTGAATCTTGAAATCTTGTCACCACTCCTTCACATTTCCTGAGGGCCTGGCATATGACAGATAACGGCTCAATGGAAGGGTGGAAAAGATGAACAAAACTCCGTGTCTGATGAAAACGCTGAATGTAGAAGACAAGAAGTCAGTGGGTCAGTCACGTTTGGTCCACATGAAACCCCAGGACTTCCTCTTTTGAAGGTCCATGGCCACATCCCCAGAAATACATCCCTGCTATCTATTACTACACACAGGTTAAATGTAGCACAGAAATTTTAAGGAAACATAACAAGAAAGCAAGCTGTCTAAAATTCTGATTTTGAAAAACATTTACATATGAAGTGTGCGTGAGGAAAACAATAAAATGCTCCATTTAATTTTTGTATTAGTAATAACCAAAACACTTAGAAACGTATGGGAATATTTTTCCTTCTTCAAGGAAACATGAGACCTGAGCCTTGTTCAGATTACAGAGAGCCCGCTTAAATCATGGAATTATCAAATTAGTGGTTAAGGGAAGCTCCCAAAAGTACACACATACTCTGTGTTTAGATCTTCAGAAGTCTTGCAACACATCTTTTAAATTAAAGTAATTTAAAGTGTTATATGATAGTGGTGAGAAACAGCTTTATAAACTGAATATTGGTCACACTGTAGAAGAGTTATTCTCTTGAAAAAAATGACCAAGGAAAACTAAGAATATCAACTCATACATGAAGTTTACAAGGTAATTTACTTTAAAGAAAATCAAGCACTTTGTTATAGTATCGAAGGATCCTCATCAGGAACAGCAAATTACATTTTGGGTTTTTTTTCTTTTCTCATTTACCAACAAAAGCATTCATTCTGTTGTGTAACTTATTATTGCAGATTCACATTCAAAGTCCAGCCTATTTAGGAGTGACGAGATTGAGAAATTAAGATGTAAAATCCATTCAATGCTTAAGCTTATAACATCAGGATTACACAGAAACAGAAAACAGAACATATACATAATCTATAAAACATCTTTTTATGTTAGCAGGTAAGAGCTCTCTAATCTCACAAAATGTTATTTCCTTTAGAGTTTCTACAAAATGTAAATTCAATATTTTTATAAAATACATCACATTATGTACATAATACACACAATACATCATGTATATAAAAATCATAGAAAGATATTTGTTTCTTAGAAAGATAAATTCTGTTCATCTAGAAATTCTCTAAAGTCACAGATGAAGGAGAATACTAAATAAAATTCTAAATTAGTCTAATTAGATTTTGATATTTGTCTAGCAAAAAAGAATATGAATAAAAATTAATAACCCCCTTGGGGAATCAGGGTAGTTTAATCCTTTTAATGTAAAGAATTTATAAGAATTTTTATTTCTTGATTATGATAATTCTATTGTCTGTTCTGGGTTTACTGTATTCACAATAGCATCTAAATTAGAAAAAATATATAAATAAATGCAAGATGTTATGTCACTATATATATGTATATGATATATACATATATATATATATATATATATATATATATATATATGATTTCCCACATCAAAGTTGAAGGATTTCATTTTCTTTTCTTTTCTTTTTTTTTTTTTTTTTTTTTTTTTTTTTTTTTTTTTTTTTTGTATTTTTGAGACAGGGTCTCCCTATGCAGTTCAGGCTGGCCTTGAGCTCACTTTTGTAGTCCAGGCTGGTCTCGAACTCACACCAATACTCCTGCCTCAGCCTCCCAAGTGCTGGGATTATAGGCATGCGCCACCATGCCCCATCAAAGTTGAAGGATTTCTGAAGCTACAATCAAATAGCAATAGAAATTAATTCAATCACTTGTAATTTGAGTCATGTAAACTTCAAATGTGAAGCCTTTGAAGAAGCTATGCATGTGTGACAAGAAATGGAAAACATCAACAGCCCGATGAGTCTTTTTTGACGCAAGATAAGGAGTTCTTAAGGGCCGGCCAAATAGCTCACTGGATTAAAGTACCTGCAAGCAGGCGCAAGGACCCAGGGTTCAGTCCCAGGGCCTACAGTACCAGCCCCACTCACAGGGCACGCTGAGACTGCAGTTGGCACTGGCCATGCTGTTGCTGCCTGTGATCCCAGCTCTTAGGAGGCTGGAAACAGGAGAATCACTCCAAGTCTGATCTAGTAGTGAGACCCTGAATACCCTTTACACCTTTCTCTAAAATACAAAAAAAAAAAGTCATGACCTCTTCAAAGAGCAAAATTGGGAGATCCATGTTTTTACCTTTATATATAAAATCAGGGTTTTATTCGCTACAAGCGCCACAACAAAACACATACAGCCTTCAATTAAGAGAAAAAAGAAAAACAAACCAAGATCATCAAGTGAATCAAACATAAACCCATTCATTATTTTCAGAAAACAAAATGGTGAACTGCATTCACTCTGTCACAGAGTATAAGAAATATTGTAAATAGAATCAACAGTTCTGGGTATGTTTAAGGTATAAATTGAAGTAAGTCTAATGACAAATCAGAATCTTTAGCCACTAGCACAACAGAAATGAGAACGAGGCTTTAATTTTCTAAAAATCAAATAAGTCGGAAGACAATTTGTTGAAGATAAATCTTCCACTTGCTTCTTTACTGTTCTAACATTTCCTAAAGGTCCAGGGTCATGATTGCTAAAAACAGAAATAAACAGCCTTCCTAGAAGACATCCTGTAGGATGAAATGTTTTCAACTTTCACTATGTTTAAGTATTCATGACAGATTGTAGAAATCAAGTTTCCACCACATTTTGAGGGATGGAAATTGAATATTAAATGATCTTAAATGTAAGTAGCACTTCCTAGAAACTTTACTGAGTTGAATTTTGAAAGATATGGGCTAGGCTTTGGAAGAACAGAGCGCCAAATAGAATTGCAGTTTTTGTAAACCTCGCTATTCCCCTGATTCAGCCCTTAAGGTTAAATCACACCCACTATGAAAAGCAAATGGGAAGTTTTCCCCATAAATGCATAAAAGTATAACATAGCTATCACTGCTCTTCCTTGACACTAGTACCACATTTTCTTGGTCCTCTTTGAAGAAGTTTTGCTCCTTTTATGATCTTCAGTATAAAGCCTCTAAACGACTGTCTCTCAACTTCTCTCTGAACCCATAAGTATTATAGAGCTCACTGTCTCCCAAGAGGATCCAGCCCATTTTTAATAGCTTTGATTTTTGTAAAGTTTCTCTTAACACTCAATCAAAGCTACTTAAAATATCTACTTGATGATTCTGGTTTTTATTATAAAACAAAAATGTAATAACTATTCAAATATTTGAAGGCAGTATCTACATATGAATATTTTCACACAAGGCATGAAAAATAATACCTAAAATTATATCAATATATAACGTGTTTTTAAATATTAGACCACATTTTGACACTTTTTTGTAAGCATGAGTAACATTAAAATTTAATAAAATGACTCAGGCTTAATCAAAAGTAAATATCTAAAATGAAGGGAAGAAGCCAAAAGAGTATTAAATAAGTGGGTATGCACTATCTCACATGTGTGGTGCCATAGGCCATGCCAAAGGCCTCACAGAGAGCAGACAAGTCCTTACATCAATGGTAGTAAAACTGAAACAAACCTTTGGTTTGAAAGATAAAGCCTAATAGAGAAAGAACAAGAGAGGCTCACTGTCTATTACGCTGGCAAAAAAAAAATAAAATCAAGCTTTAACAAGAAAAAGTACTCAATGTCTCCCAGCTAGCAAGTGAGAGAAACAGGATTCAAACTCGGGACGTCCGACTGTACGGTCTATGCTCCTCACAACGTCCAATTCTGTCTTGAGGTCCACTTTTGTATTTGCCCAGTGTTGGTTCCCAACCAAGGCACATGTGAAGCTGATTGTTTCAATTATAATACTTAGATACTGCCATCAAACCCACTGGGAAAAAGGAAGGTACTATTTAATAGCTGATATGACAGTCAAAAACTAATTATACTCTAGTTCTGGAACTCAGTTATACCCAGTCTCAGAATCCTCATCAGTTAATTTTCAAGATAAAAAATAAACGAACAAAATGCAGTGTATTCTGTTGCTTTCTCTAGGATGCCCATCTCCTTGATGAAGGCAAAGTAGAGATTGTAACGCAACTGCTGGTGTTTTCTTAGATGATGTATCCCGTGGTGTTGTCATAACAAGGTTGACTTGATGGTAACATCTTTATGATGTTCGTAGACCACTTGATTGACCCATAGAGTTCAATTTGTTGTTCACAGAAAAAAAAATCAAAGGAACACATGGAACCTCTGGTGCAACTGCGACTAGTCGGGAACTAGATAGTCACAGCAAGATAATATATGCAGAGAAAGATTTATCACTTCAGTTTAAGTTGTCAGTAGAGAGAAGAGAGCTCACTGTACTAGGAGGTGATATGGAAATACACAAATATGCTGCCAACCAATAACTGGAAACAAAAGAGGCCAAAAGACCTAGAAGACCATGGTCAACTTGCTGGAAAGAGAAACAACAAACAACTTTGAACCAAGGGTTCAATATCTATGAAAACTATCAAAAGTGAAAGTGTAATAAAAACATTCTCAGATGACTAAAGAGTAGTAGAACTGGTTGGCAGCAGAGCTACTCCACAAACATGCTAAAGGAACCCAAGTTGAAAGAAAAAGCATAAAAAGATGGTAAGAAATAGAGAACTTGGGAAATAGTAAACATACACATAAATATGAGTATATGAACACATCTAAGTACATGTTGTTTTTTTTCCTAATTTCTTTATAAAAACATGTATTACATGTTTAATTATACACATAAAATTAGCATTATCTATGACTATCAAAATTATTATATAATTAAATTTGCTATATGCAAAATAATACTACCAAAACAGTAGGAAGGAAATGAATTCTTACACAAGAAAGCTGTTAAGCACGCCTGTAATCCCAGCACTTGGGAACTTTTACACAGGCAGATCACTACAAGTATGACCTAGTAGTGAGACCTTCAACACCCTGTAGACCCTTTCCTAAAAATGAAAAAAATAAAATAAAAACCAGAATAAAGCTATTATAGACCACCTGCATTCAGTTAGTATTACACTGAAGGACACTGTGATAAACTAAAATATACCTAAAAATCTCTAGGACAACCATTAATAAAATGACTTACAAATTTGAAAATCAGTGGAGGATTAAAGTGTGTATTAATGTAAAAGAAAAAATTTAAAAATCAGCCACTTTAAAAAAGAGCATGCATGATTCAGTAAGTAAAATTATCTTGCTTTGACATCAAAATAGAAAGAAGTGTATTAGGACACATATCAACGCCCCACAGTAAGTGTAATCATTATACACTGGAGACGCATGCTAATAAACATTCAATTTAAAAAGTTCGGATGAGGAAACAAAGAAACAAAAGACATGAGACATATGAAAAAGTAGCAAAATGATAGACATAATTCCAACCAAGTCAATGATTACATTAAGTTAAATGCAATTTATCTAAGCAAATGACCGATGTTGTCATGCATGCATATTTAAAAGAAAAAAGCTATCTCTAGCTGTCTCTAAGAGGCTTATTTTAGACTCAAAAACAAACGCAGGTTGAAAGATTTTAAAAAGGAGATATGATGTAAATATTAATTATTTAAAAGTTAAAGAGGGCATCTTAATATCAAACAAAATCAAAAGACCGCATATAATATGGAGAAACTAAGATAGTTCATATCTTGGAAACACCCTCTACAATTTGTAATAGAGTAACCAAAAATGTATACACACATGACAACACAGCCCCTAAAAGTACACAAACAAAAACTGAAAAAATTAGAAAGAGAAGTAGCCTATCAAGCAAATGACCACTGATGATTTCAATATTCTAGACTTAATAACAACCAAATAAAAATATTAGACATAAAAGACATAGCAAGCTCATCAGTCAACTTGACCTGACATCTAAAGAATATTAAACTCCGAAACAGCAGAAATTATAAGGTCAACAATGAACTAATCATTGAATTTGATTCAGTTCTCATGCAATTTATTTTGTGACCAGAACTATGGAAATGAAGTTGGCAAAAGCATGTGTGTGTACATCCTTTTCCAACACAAGATGAAACATTATCTAGGATTGAACACATGCTGAATGACAAAATAGGTCTTGAGATATTGAATTTCAAGAAATTAAGTTAAATTATCAAAATTACTCCAGGAATATTCTCTGACAATAGTGGAATTAGATTAGCAAACAATTACAGGAACAAATTTGGAAAAACTTGAGCATTTGGAAATTAAGTTACATAATTCAAAATAACTCACTGGTCAAAAAGGAAATTACAATAGAAATCATGAGAAAAAATTGACACAAAGGCAAACAAAAACACTAAAGATTAGAAATTATGGAATTCAGACATTGGTTAAGGAAAAATTTATAGTTTAAGGAACAATATCTGGAGGTAGACCATCCTGGGCCCACTGGAAACTCATTCAACCCAGCAACCAGACCCAGCATGTAACTGAGACCACCATGGGCCTGCTGGGAACTCATTTGACCCTGAAACCAAGCCCAGCATGTGAGTGAGATTGCCCAGGGAATGCTCGAAACTCATTCGACCTAGCAGCAAAGCCTGGCACGTGAGTGGAACTTCATCCATCAGACAGGCCCAGTATGGAAAACTATGAAAGAACTCCCTGCAGAGAGACTAAAGACAAGGCCCATCCAGCTGGTTTAGGAGTAGAACATCTTGCTAGAGTGGCAAGCAGATTCACCTCCAAGGGCAAAAGCAGGAAGAAGTGGAGCTCAGCAGCCAGACCCAAGCCACACCCACCTGCACAAGTTTGAACTTGGTAGATCCAGATCTGGTGCTAAGTAAGAAATTTACCAAAGCTCCCCAAAGGTGGGGAGGCAGGGCTATACAAAATGACAAAGAGAAGGAACAAAATGTACTCTCAGGCCCTGAGCCCACCCAGAACAAATACAGAAGAAAATATCAGAGAAGAAATTGGAAAGCACATACCTGAAATCTCTGAAATAATAGCATCCTAAGTAAAGAAACAACTGCAGAAAGGCATAGAGGAAATCAGATCAGAAATAATTTATGAAGCGAAAAGGAAAAGATAACATGATGCACCAGCGCCATTCCCAGGGTGGACTGAGCTGACAATAAGTGAATGAATGAATAAACAGCTTAACTCTGGGGCCAGACAGATAGCTCTGTGGCATGAGCACCTGCCAGGTAAGTACTAGATCCTGAGATCAATCCCCGGTATGGAAAAGAGAGAGGGAGAGAAAGAGAGAGAGAGAGAGAGAGACTTAAATCTTCCTTGCTGATAAAAAACGAAAGCATGGCAAAATAGACACTTTAAAATGAGAATGCTGGTATATAACGTATATAATTCACCATGTAAATTAATTTTAGTGTTATAGATATTTTCAAAAGCCCAAAATCAACACTGCCAATGTCTTCATCAAAAATCTCAATTTTGGGCTGGCAAGATAGTTCAGCAAATTGAAGCACCTGGTTAGGTAAGTACAGGGACCGCATTCCATCCCTGGCCTCACATGCCACACCAACCCTACCCCCAAGGGAGGTTGAGCCAGCCATAGAGTCCAGGCATAGTGGCACAGACCTGCAACCCGAATGCTGGCGAGGCTGAAAGCAGGAGGATCACTAGGAATCGGCGTTGCACAGTGAGGCCCTGTAACAACCAAATATCTTAAAAAAAAAAAAAAAAAAAAAAAAAACCCTCAATGTCTCCAGTCTACTTTAAAGAGAAATCAGTGCTCAACTGAGATAAGGAAAAGGACAGGAATAGGCGGGAGACATATTTACAGATGTGTGCAGGACGGCTGGCCAACTCTACTTCTGATTTCCACTGTTCTACAGCGTGGAGCACTTGATGATTAAGTTTTGTATCTCGTCCTTATTCTTATAATTTTTCTTTTTTACCAAATTCACATGCTTATATCTCATAATCTGAATAACTAATTTGAAGACAACATTACGCAATACAGTAACTTTTGTTCTCCTTGCTGAAGTTCTGTGTCATTTCTCATATTTTTGCTTGTTTCTTACTATTTTGTATGTATTCTCTTTAGATAATAAAAAGAATGAAATAAAGAGAAATCAGTGCTGACATGTAGAAATGTGAGCAACACAAAAGTTAGAATGAAAGACATTAATTTGTTCTTGCAATAGAAAACAAATGGTGCACAATTCTGAATGAACTTAGGTCTGGTGTTCTGTTAACACAGAGAAAACCTTCATGTTAAATTGTCTATCACCAAAACTACTGTTCAATATTTGAAATTCTCTAGTGGAATGTTAAGATCTAACTAGAGAAGAAATGCTCACACTTTCCCATTGTAGAATTGAAGTAAAGAAATATATTCTTTTGGGGGAGGATTCATCTGCCTAATTTTTTATTGCATTTAACAAGAAATAACAATGTGATAGTTTCAAAACATGTTAGTAGTACTTTTCCTGTATTTGATATAATGCATATTATTGTCCTCATAGTAGTTATACAGAGCACAGAGTGTAGACATGATAATTTTTCTAATCATTATTGGTACAAAAAAATTTCTTCTCACTGAAGAGAAAATAGTTGTATGCATAATCCAATGTTCCACAATTGCAGTGGGTTACTCAGTGGTTTCCCAAATTTTCTGTTTAAAGAGATTATGGGGCTATAGAGGAAAGGGATTGAAGATATATAGTGTGCCAAAGAAGAATCACCTAGAGAGAAAACATTCTCTCAGGCTTTCACAGAGAGTGAACTGGTCAAGCAACAGCCATGACTCATCCAGATGGCTGACACTGCCCACAGTTCTACAAAGCACTGTACATGGTTTCAAAGTAAACCCTGAGGGGATTTGACTGACCTTGAAAGATACAAAAGTTACATGTTTTGCTATACAGGTCATGCTTAAACTTGCCCTTAACCACCCAGCAGAAAAGTTTAACCACAAGGCATAAAACATTAAGCTAGATTAGTATGCTGAGCTGTAAAAGGCTTAAATCAGCAGCTTCCATGATTGCCAGTTTTGAAATGTATTCTTGATGGCCAACTGAAATTTGTCTTTCAATAATTTCTTTACACTATAATAACATTAATAAATATATTTTAAATGTTTCAATCATTAAGTCATAAAAAGATTGGCAGCTGTCTAAAATGATAACAGAACATTTTGGAAAGAAATATGACCACAGAAGGTCAAGGTTTTTTCCTAGTTTATTCTTGTTTCTTTGATTGGATTTTTTTCCCTAGCATTTCTTTGTAGCATCAATTAACAAGACACAAGTAAGGACATCTCTGAGGATTAAAATAAAAGCAGGATCCTTATCATGCTTTTCTTCAATACCGGTGCTGAAAACAAAAGTGAAGAAGACTAATAATTGCTTTGTGGTAGGAATGATGTATTTCAGACATTGGGCTCCTTCAGTTTGTTATTAAAATTCTCTGAAGCATAGTTCCTAAACAACAACAACAAATAAATGTTAAAAGAGCTCATGCTAATTTATTTCATTTCAAAATCTATCACTACTTCAGCGTGTGCCTTTGTTGACCTCTTTCAGTTTGGAAGTCAACGCAACATAAGTGAACATGAAACATATTAGTAGACGCAGGTAACAAAAACTTGATAGCAGTTTTTTTTTAATTTGCAAAAGAGATAGGGGTATGAAACAAACAGTAGTATGTGAATTAAAAACAGACTTAAACAGAGCTACAGAATTGTAAGAAGGAATGTTTTGGTCCTTTTTTAAGGAAAGAAGCAGAGTTCAAATTCTGTTTTGTAAAGGTATCATGATCCTCATATTTCTCTGAAGTCATTAAACTTACTGATGGCCAGAACTTTGTTCTGCAAGGCAAGGAGTAGAGAAATGAGGTAGAAGAAATATTAAAGGTGGAAATAAGCACTAATAATAATAGTAGTAAAATGATAACAATAATGAACCTATATCCAATATTAACTATGGAGGTGAACATGTTAGAAATTTTATATAATGATGGCGTTTCATCTTGACAAATAACTTTCCCAGTAGGCAACTCAAGATGTCAAAAATTATTTTAATTTATTCTTAAAGGTAGGATGAGTTTTTCTTAGTAGATTAGCCATACCCACTGCATCTTTTCTTTATAAATGAACCTGAATTTACTAAATCAAGAGGAAGAGTTAAAACTTGACTCACATAAACTGACCTCATATAAAAAATGTACATACATGAGTAACAGCTTGTAAAAAAGAGTGTAAATATATAGTCATTTGTTTAGGTTTATTGTTCTCAAAAAGATAAGTCTGACACTCAAAGATTAAACAGGTTTAATCTCTTTCCCAATCTGTTGACACTTCCCCCATGATGACCTCATTCACAGCAGCGAAGAAAGCTATGTGCCCCTGCCCTGATCTCTTTACAAACACATTCCTCTGAATACAAACAAACCATCAGATCTATTTTGGCATGTTAGGTGTACATGACTAAGTACTAAAACCCAGGCTGCTCAATGTGCTTCTGAAAGTTTCCTCTTCGATTTACCACAACGCTCTGGAACTCGAAACATTTATGTAAGAAGCTTCCAAGTTCTCAGAACAACATTAGATCTCAATGATATGCAAAGAAATCACAAATTATTGTGGATTTCTAGTTGAATCTTTATTAGTGGTGTATCTGTGTTCTTTAATAATTAACTTACTTATATTGAATGCCTAACGTGTGATAAGAAAAGAGATAGTGAAAAATAAGTTGAGTTTAAGGAAAGATCAAAATACAGAACATCATAACAGCAGCAAAAGGAAGGGTTCAGGCAGGCAGAGATGAGAAGTTACACAAGACATGGAAGAGGCCAAGTGATAGAACCAAAGCCAGGTCATCTGGAAGTTTCTTATGACTTCAAAACTGCCAAATCAAATCAGCCACGAATATTGAAACAGATGCCTCTCAGAGACATCCTTGCAACTGGTGGCCAACGCTTTCATGTGTATAGCCATGTTTAGAGAAGGACCAAAATGTAAGCTCTTTGGAGTTAGTAAAATATCTATCTGCTTGGTTTCTTACCAGCTTACCCATGAGCCTGTGCTTCTTCTAATCAAACAGTTAACCTGCAACTAGCAACATAAAACAGAAAGATATAGCTTCTCAAAGCATTTTCAGTACAAACTACGGATGTTTTACTGTCATGGGACTCACGATGAACTCTTGACTTTCTTGATGGCAGTAATGGTGGTTCACTGGTGTTAGCTAGGCAGACAAAACAGCTAAATAATGAAGGCCTTCAAGTGTTAAACTAAGAAATAAATACGTTTGATCATTGTAAAATAGCATTTTCTCATCTAGATCATCAGGCCACATGGAATAATCTACTAAGAAGAGCGATTAGGTAGAAAAATAACACACATCAAGGTCAAATTATAATTATTTTAGAATTCCAGATTTTCTTTCTTTTCCCATTTCAGCATGCTACATATTGGAAACTTGGTGACACACTAATTAAGAAGTGCTATTCATCTGGCTAGGACTCCACACTATTGCTCCATGTTATTTCGACTCGAAGCAACTCTAACCTCTCTGACAAAGGTAGCAGGAGAATAAGCAGAAACATGAATCCACGAATGAGCAGATTATTGCCCATTTCTTACCAAGAACCCTGCCTACACCATCGTTTCTAAACTCCCAGCAACGTGCGTGGATGATGATCGCATCTTCTCAATGAACACCGCTCCTGATTATTGGAATGGGCCAGGGCCCAGGACATTTGAGTCATCATTTCATTATGTCTATTTTTTAGCCTGATACAGAAATGAAATAGAAATACAAGCCCAATGAAAAGTAGGGCAAAAACTCTGAGGCAGTACATTGAAATTGAATTCATGTTTCTTAAATCAGGCTGGGGGTTTAGCTCAGTATCACTGCATGTGCCTGGCAAGCACAAGGTCCTGAGCTTGATTCCCAATGCCAAAATGAACAGTTGCTTCTCAAACCTATAAGGTATAGAACAAACAACACTGGTAATAACGTATTCTGGTCTAGGCATGCTTTCAAAAACCTCATTTCTGAAGGCCAAAAATACTTAAACCCTCCTAGCTAAATGTGGAACTTCAACAAAACTGAGCTGGAAGCTTCAATATTCTCTAAATTAAAAAGCTAAAGTAGGCCCGGCGGGATGGCTCAGTGGTCTAAAGCACCTGCTTGGGAAAGCTTGGGCGGCTTCAAGGGACCGTGGTTCGATCCCCGGCACCACATGCTGTGCCGGCCCTGCCCTTGGGGCGGGCTGAGCCAGCCATAAAAATGAGTGAATAAACAAATAAAGTTTCTGAAACAAGAAAAAAAAATAAATAAATAAAGTAAAAAATTCTTTAAAAAAAAAAAAGCTAAAGTAATTTCAGTTTCAAAGCAACTACAAATACAGACAAAAAGATACATTTTATTAGTTTATTTCATGCTAAAACCCGTAAAGATAGGCAGTAATTACTGAACATACATATACATGATTTTTCACATTAAAGTATTCTAAAATATATTTATATGATAAAAGGCAAAAAAATTTATTCAGACTAACATATGTAAAGGTGACAATCTGAAATCCTTATCTGTCATAAGGAATTGAAAATTACTGCATTCGTATGCTACAATATAAATACTACTATAAAGTTTTCCTGAATCACTTAATCCAGCCATTGTGAACAAATGAGCATCACCCCATTTCTCTCAACAACTTTTAAAATCTGTTTCCATCAAGCTTTCAGCTAGGTTAGGTATAAATAGTGTCAGTGAACTTCAAAATTTTAGATGTACTCAATCTCATAAAAGAATTAAAAGATTTATACAGTGCAAATTATAGTACTCTGAAAAAAAAAAGATCAAAGAGAATTTCAGAAAATGCTAAGATATCCCTCCCTCCTAAACAGTTAAAGCCAACATTATGAAAAAGGCCATACTCTCAAAGTTGTTATACAGATTTAATGTGATACCAATTAAAATGGCAGGGGCTGGGAAGATAGCTGCGTGGCACAAATGCCTGCCTGGCAAGTGCAAGGTCATGAGTTCAAACCCCGGTCCCACCAAAAATAAATAAAATAAAATGGAAACAATATACTGCACAGATCTAGAAAAAGCATTCCTAAAATACATCTGGAACCACAAGAGACCTACAATAGCAAAAGCAATCCTGAGAAACAAAGGAAAGGCAGGAGGCATCACAATCCTTGACTTGAAATTATACTACAAAGCTACTATGATAAAACCAGCATGGTACAGACAAACAAACAGACCTGAGAATCAATCGAACAGATTAAAAGATGCACATACAACTACAAAAACATTCAGCCACCTTATCTCTGACAAAGTGATCATTCATGTTCATTAGAAGAAAAATAGCTTCTTTAATAAATGACACTGAAAGTACTGGCTTTCCACAAGCTGAAGCCTTAAATTAGACCCATGTCTATCACCACGCACACAACTACAATCAAAATGGATCAAAGATTTAAATATCAAAAGTGAACCACTAAATGTTCTAGAAGAGAAAGTGAAAAGAAACCTTAAGAACATAGGTATAGGTAAAGAGTTCATGAATAAAAATCAGTACTTCAAAGAATCAACAATTAGGATCTCATGTTTTTGAAGAGTTTCTGTACATAAAAAAATCACCAACAAAGTAAAAAGAAAACCTATGAAGTAGGAAACAATTATAACAGACTGTCCTTTAGACAAAAGATTTCTGCCTAGAATATATATAAAGGATTTTAGAAAATCAGGCCTCCAAAATTCAAAGACCCCATCCAAAATGGGCATCTGAGATGAATATACACTTCACAAATGAAGAGATACAAATGGTAAATATTTTGAAAAAATGTCAACATCATTGGCCATTCAAAAAATACAAATTAGAAAACACTGAGTTTCCATGTCACCCCAGAAAGAATGGCTAACATCAAGAAGTCAGCCAATAACAAATGCCTGAGATGCTGTGGGGAAAAAGGAACCCTTCTCCACTGTTGGTAGGAGTGCAGGATGGTACAACCATTATCAAAATCAGTAAGGAGCTACCTCAAAAGGCTAGCATTAGAGGACGCATTCAAGCTAGCTGTTCCCCTCTGAGACATTTTTCCAAAAGAACTGAAATCATCATACCACTTCAATATAAGTGCACCCATGTCCATAGCAGCACAATTTGTCATAGCTAACTCTTGGAAAAAACCCGAATGCCCTTCAACTGAGGAATAGATAAAAAAGATATGGTATTTTATATCTTTATGGAGTGTTATTCAGCTACAAACAGAGAAACTTGAGGCTTTTATAAATAAATGAATGCAGCTAGAGACTGTACTGGTAAGTGAAATAAATCAGATCCAAATGTACAAACATCGTGTTATCTTGCTAGTGTGGAAAGTTGAAAAAGAAATTAAAATATAAAAGGTACAACAGAGGGCCAGCCAGACAGCTCAGTGAATTAAAACATCTGCTTAAGGACTGGGGTTCGATCCCCTGCTATGCTGTGCCAGCTCCATGCCCAGGGCATGCTGACAGGGGAATGAGACTGGGCACGGCGGTGTAGGCCCATCACTTGGGAGGATGAGAACAAGAGTGTTACCACTACTCTGCTCTGGGTAATGAGATCCTGTAGACCCTGTACTCAAATACACTGAAAGAAAGAAAGAAAGAAAGAAAGAAAGAAAGAAAGAAAGAAAGAAAGAAAGAAAGAAAGCAAAGGTGCAATAGATACTATGAAAGGGAGAGAATTTGTTCATTGGAAAGGAAAAACTAAAATGAGAATAACAGCATAGTGTGAATTTCTGCTGGTACTTTGAAAGGAGCTATTAGTAATTAATTTTTTTTCTTTCCATTCTGACTTTATTTTCTTTTTTGAATTTCATATAACTTCTTTGTCATTATTTTGTTCTGGGGCTTTTCTTTAAATGAATTTTACGTATTTATAGCTGAATCTCAACCACCAATTAGAAGATAGCATGTAATACAACAACAACCATTGCTGAAATCCTATTCCTTTGATTAGTGAAATCTTGTCTTTTTTTTTTTTTTTTTTTTTTTTTTTTTTTTTTTTTTTTTTTTTTTTTTTTTTTTTTTTTGCTTTGTTTTTTGTTTTGTGGTCCCAGAAATCAAACTCAGGACCTTGCACTTACCAGGCAACCACTTATTCCACTGTTCTAACTCTCTGGTCCTCTTATATCATTTTTAATGTTGTTTCTCCATCACAATTTTGTATTCATTAAAAATAAAAAGATAAAATACAAAAAAATACTTAGAGGTTAATCAACTATGAAAGCAATACTGCATGAAATCCTCAAAAACATTTCTAATTCCTCTTACAGGAAGCTATTTTTCCATTTATTCGCCATTGGAAACATCCAGAATATGTGTACATTATCAATGTTATGGTTTAAGCCTAGAATTTCCCTCCAAAGTCTCACGCACTAGAAAGCAGTGGCCTTTGGCAGTTGCTTGGCTTATGACTGCTCTGTACTAATCAGAGGATGAATATGTGGTTAGGAAGCGTGCCTGCTTACAGCCAGCTCACTGGGGCCTGGGTCATGACCCGGAAGAGCATCTCCTTCCCAGCCTCCCCTCGCTGTCCGTTTCCTGGTGGCCATGACCCTCTGTCTGCTGTTTCTACCTGAGAACCAGCTGTCCAGGGACTGAAATCTCAAGGGACTATGAGCCAAAACAAACATCTACTCTTTTAAATTGTGGATGTCTCAGCTACCAAAAAGTGGCTAAGATGTTAAGTTTTCCATTATTTCTGCAATTCTTTCTTCGTTTTGCTCACAGCAACCTGTTTGCCCCTCATACCCAAAAGCTTCCGCCAAATACTTGAACACAAAACAAGCAGCCAAGAATTTGTTCACCCTGATAAAAAACATTTAAAACGCATGTTATTGAAAACTGAATGACCACATATTCAAGTATCTATCCTAAAAATTGTTATTAGTTCCCTTTTAATAATGGAAAGTATATTATGGAAAATAAAAATGTCATTACTGCATCTTTTTGAATGTATTATTCACTTTGGCATTTTCAATTGCCTTTTCAAAATATTTTATCTGAGGAATAAAATGTATGCTTAAGCCCAACGACTTTAAGATTTATTTGTAACATGTTTTTTCATCAGTAATTTTTAGTTTATAACTCAGATTTCCCAAAATGAGCTCAAAGAAATCCACAATAAAGATAGAAGCGGTCACACTAGTCTCTCAAGGAATGAACACGCTCTCAAAAGGATGAATCTGTTTCAACACTAAAGCATAGCTGTGAGGGTTGCAGTCACCACTTCCCAACTTTTGAGGGAATATACTTTCCCATATATTAAGATAAATGCAGAATATAGACCAAGTATTCCTAGATAATGAAATTTAGAGATGTGTTGCACAGCTGGCTTTTTACTTTGATTTATTTAAAGACCCTCAGTGTTGAATTCAATCTCAATATTTCTCTCACAGTTTGACTTCCATTGGTGGAAGTATTCACAAATTTATAATATTAGACTTTTAGCAAGTCCTATCATTTTTGTAATTACTATGGGTAGTATTAATAAATGTTTTCTTTTTATGCACTGAAATAAATTAATGAATGAAGCAGGCACTATGCAAAATGGCTGGGAATAGAGCCAAATCTTTTTATATACATCCAGAGACAAGAAACCACTAGATGGCTCTTAAAGCTCTCTTGCCTAAATAATCACAAGTACAGTCAACATGTAATTTGTCAAAATAATTATTCATATTACTAGTTCTTATCAGCCATCTCAAATCCATGGCTGCTTACTTACCTTGTCTTTATTCTCTGTACCAGAAGCCTCAGGCTTGGTCCTAATCACGAACGGGGTGGACAGTCGCAGAAGGACTCTCTCAAAGGTGGCGTCGACCTTCGGAGAAACAACCTCAAAGCAGTCCTCAAACTTGAGCACTTTGTGGGAGTCACATCGGAGCTGCTTTCTTAGACCTTCCCCCAGCTGAAGAACTGACATGTGGGGGTCAAACATCAAGTGAAAAGGAAAGGCTCTGCAGAAGGTGCTGATGCTAATTCGGAGATCTCCTGGCACCTGGGAGGCGCCCTGTGGAAGGTTCTTGGTGATGGTGCTGTTTTCACATTCTTTGATCAGAAAAGTAAGGCAGCTGCAGTTGCCTGGGCTTGAGCCATCTGAGCACAGCTTCTCGCTTGCAACCTGTTCCACTTCTACATCCAGGTGGTAGATCTTCTTCCCCGCGGCCTTAATCATCCCCAGCATTGCAAACCCCACAATATGGTGAGGATGGAAGTAGTGGAGCAGAAGAGCACCTTCTGGGAGCTCTTTGCATAGGAAGGACGGTGCCTCCAGTGTGGCCTGCTTTCCAAAAGAAGTTCTAATGTGTTCCAACAAAGCGTCAAACCCATTAAAAAAGTCCTGGAGCGTGCCTCCTACAGCCCGAAGAACCCTCTCGTTCTCATCAAAGCATATCTTAAAGAACTCCTCGCCAAACCTTTCTTGGATTTCCTCAAACTTCAAGCCTAAAGATAAATGAGAAGCAAGCGTTAATGACAGAGAATACAAATGGTTTGACCTCAACTCTTAAAGTATTTATCATTCTGTCTTCCCTAAATACTGCATGGATTAAAACCTAGAAATATCCTACAGCCAGTGTCTTTATTGCAGGCAGAGGTCATCGAAGAGAAGATGAAATGAGCCAATTTTAATAAATATGTGGAAACTAAAGCCAAGTGTTCATCAAAACAGGTAATTAGTGGTGAAACAATACAGCTGTTTGTCGTAAGCCCATAAATTTCACACATAGGTTAATTCATTTGTTTTGAATCAGAGAAAGTAAATATTAACTCATGTTTTGGATGCCTCTAAGGTATTAATGGAAATGGCTGTGTTTGCCATTATTTTTCAACAGATTCTATTTTTAGATCACTCTTGGTTTTGCGGGAAAATTGAGGGAAGATATAAACTTTTCCCAGTGTGTCTTCTTCACCCATATATACCTTCCGCAATTATCAGAGTAAAAAGCTTCCCCAATTATCAGAGTAGTGTATTTGTAATAATGAATGAACCTACAGACTCATTCTCACCACCTACAAAGTGAGCAATTCCATAAAGATTTGGGGTTTTGTTTTTGTTTTTGTTTTGTTCTTTGTCTTTTTTGAGACAGGGTCTAGCTATGCAGTTCAAGTTGGCCTTGAGCTCACTTTTATAACCCAGGCTGGTCTTGAACTCTCACTGATCCTCCTGCCTCAGCTTCCCAAGTGCTGGGATTCCCAAGTGCTGCACCACCACGCCCAGCAGGATTTGTTCTTTATGTTTTGATACAATCTCACTGTGGAGCCAGGCTTGCCTCAAATTTGTAATCTTCCTTTCCCAGCTTCCCAAGCACTGAGGATTACAGCCACACGCCATCTTGTTCAGTTTAGATTTCACACCTGATGTTGTATATCATATGGATTCTGCCAGATGTATGTGTCATTATAGTATTATACAGTGTCATTTCACTACCCTAAAAACTCACTATCCATCTCCTATTTCTCTGCTTTGCAGTTCCAAGGTATGGGCTTTTTAAATGCTGCTAGGACAGCTAATCACTTTTCTTCTTAATCCCTACTCTACTAACTAAACATTACCAATGATAACTTTTTCTTTGTCTAAAAATTTCTCCCTTCTTTACAGAATTAACAAGATGTCTTCCTCTTATGTCCATAGGCCATCTATATTGTCGTCTTACTTCTTATCAAAATCCATTCATCAGGTAGAAGATATCTAAAGAAGTGATCTGTGGTACATGAGCAGGGAGGGCATCAAGCTAATGAGCAGAAATGGAGGCCTAATGTTCACAACCTCAGGGGAAGCAGGTCCGCTAGACCTCAGGGAGACAGAGGTCGAAGAGAAATTTAAAATGGCAGAACTTGGAATGATTTGTATACTTTAAACCACAAAAAATAAATGAGAACAGCCTAGAGTAAAGCACAAATTGACCAGGCAGAATCAAGGTCAGATTTTCAACATACTTATGTCCAGATGCTGGGCAATAGGAATTGTACTTTAGAGCACTAAAATCACAATGAAAAAATGGATAGGCAAGTGCACACAAGGTATGGTGTGAAGAAAGTTCACAGGTGATGTAGTGTAGCTTGCTGTTGAGAATGGTCTGAGGGAAAAGACGGGGAATTGATGCTTCAAAGAAGAGCGCAGAGTACAGAGAAGAGTTGAGTTTGTATGCTAAAGGCAGCTTCCACAGTCACTGTTACTCATCCAATGACATGGTTAAAACAAGTACATGTAGTTTACATATTGTCATTGTCTTATCCAGTCTATTTCATCTCATGAGAAAATCCTCAAAGTAAGAAGGGCTGCTAAATGGCAGGTGCACACACCACTAATGCCTCAGTAACACAGGCTGTCTGTGCTTTGGTTTGCTGTTTCTACTATTATCATTCCCTGAGTTTTCCCTCTCTTCAGAAATGAGACAATAATAGAGTTTAAACATAATAAATATATTTCAAGAGCTTACACATTGTCTAAGAATTTCCAGGGTCTAAAACCGAGGTGGCAAAAGTTAAGAATCCGGTTAATAAGTTTTTATAATCAATGTAAAAAGAAAATAGAAAATCTAAATGAGATTCTCTTTAAGACACATTTTACATTAATTTTTCTTTAATTCAGGATGTTCAGAGATAGCCAACAAAGTCATCTATTAGGATAAAAATATCCCCATGCATAACACTGCTCTTCAAAATATGTTGCACTTACTAACACTTACATTAGCTAAGGTTGATAATGATAGAATATTTCTGCTGAGTTATCAAGTATAGACAGAGAAAATAAGAAAAGCAATATCCAGTGAAATTTGGTTCTTTCACTAACTACTGTGTTGGAACTGCTTTTATAACTATGTAAACCAATATACTCTATTATGTCCTTGTGTGCTACTTTTCCTTTAATTTGACGCTATCATTTCTTCCTTTATAAAATTCATCAATTTTAACTTTCAAATTTATACCCTGCAGTTTGGTTATGTCTGAAAATGCATATTTATTTCATTCACTGAAACTTTATCTAGGCCAAATTCAGATTTCACCATTACTAGTTGTTACACCACTAAAACATAATATAATCACAAATTTCTAGCACAAATTAAACTATGTCCACATTCAATTATGGTGTGCTTTATTGCTATTAAATCTTCTAATTATGAAATTCTCATGAAAAATTTAACTCAGAATAAACATTCCTATAAACAGGATATCTTTGCTTACTGTAAAACATATGTCACTAAAAACATTACATGGACTTTGCCTAAACTTTCAAGAATTGTACTTTCTAAGGGGTTAGTGTCCATAAGCATAAAGAGAAAAAGAATTTTAACTAGAGTTATTCCCAACACTGAAAATATCTTCACAGTCATTAATTGAAGAAGACAGATATAAAGACAATAAACTCATGTTCGGTTCTCAACTGCGTAATATCAAATAATCATCCACAAAACAATCAAAAAGTAAATGCACCAGAGGGAAAAATCTATACAATATCATTCTATCAACTAGAAATTCTTGTCTCTTGAAAAACTGATTATATTTTATGGCATAATGACTATTCACTTTCAAATAAAACTACTAGGGCCCACAGGATGCTATCATGGATATTTAGCAACTTCTATAACAATCAAGGAAATCAGGGGAGTTTTCCTGCTACATGCAGCCCGCCAGACTGACCTCCACCTCCCCAGGCCCAATCCCTCCCAGGAACCAATGTACGGGAGAGACTTCTGGCTCCATGTCCACCAAACCATACCCCACCTCCTAGGGACCCAGCCCAGGCCTGGCTTGTATATTGGGTACACATACACAGGCTATACCAGGAAGAGGCTAAAGCCAGCAGCCAGACCCACGATGGGCCCATCTGGACGACTTCCAATGTGGTAGATCTGGATGCAGTGAGCTCCAGGTACTCTCTTTTTCTCTTGATCTACACAGAGGGCAACAGGTAACTGGATAAACTACCATGCCTGGAAGAACACAGGTACTTTAAGGGAAGGTAATCAGACAGAACTGCATCTTTTAATCTGTTCCATTGATCCTCAGGTTTATTATTTTTTGACAATATCTTGCAGATTTTATCACAGTAGCTTTGTAGTATAATTTAAAGTCAGGAGTTGTAATATCTCTTGCCTTGTCTTTGTTGCCCAGGATTGCCTTCATTATTCTAGGTCTTTTCTGGTTCCAAGTAAACTTCAGGAATGATTTCACTAGTTCTGTGAAGTATGTTGGTGGTATTTTGATAGGGGTTGCATTAAATCTATATAACAATTTTGAGAGTATGGCCATCTTCACAATATTGGTTCTTCCCAGCCAGTACAGCCCAAGGTGTACCAGCTGTACTTTTTCAGTCAGCACTGCTAAACGTTTCCTCACTCTTTTGCCTTCCCACAACCAGCAGCAAAGTCTCCTAAGCCACATCGTCAGGTACGGTTACAGCAACAACTCCCCTTCTCTGGTATGAAATTATGTCTTAGTTACTTTTCTCATTGCTGAGACAAAATATCCAAAGCAAAATGGGAAAAGTTTATCACCTCACAGTTTATAGAGGTTTCAGTCCATAACTGGCTGTTCCATAGCAGCAGCATGGCAAGGCAGATAGGCATCGCAAAGGAAAAACAATTAGAATGTAGTAAGCAAGAGAGGAAGAAAGCAAGCCTCTCGTCCCTTACATCAGATGCTAGATCCTGAGATTACAGTGATGCCAAATCAGTCCATGTACTAATTTAGCAATCATGCATCCTTAATCCAACCATCACACACAATATTCAACCACCTCTCAAAAAGCCCCACATGCCTGTGGCTTTGGGGGAACGTGGAGACTTAAGCCATAGCAGCCTCTTTTAACAGTAAGAGGAGACAGAAAGAATTCCTATAACCACACTAATATTTTATATATTATTTAATCCTTTCCATATCCCTATGTAAGTATCCTTAACCTTCGTTTTTTGGTTTTTGGTTTTTGGTTTTTGGGTTTTTTTATTTTTACAAATGAGGAACACTGAGAAATTTGCTCAGTACTGCACAACTGTAGGCAGCATGTACAGAGGTCAAATCTATCTAATAATGACTCATAGTAAGCATAGTACAAAGACCAGAGCCTCTGCATATGGCACATATTTCTCACTGTTATACCTTCTATATCAATAAATACTGGCTGCATATTGGTAAATTCATTAATCACTGCAGTAAATGGAAAGGAGTAATAGGAGATATTCAACAGTTATCAAATGCCACCACAAGTTCAAGTAGGATAAGGTCAGAAAACAGCCTTTCAGATTTTTCAGGTCTATGGAGATCTTTGACAGAGCAGCTTTAGTGGAGGGGTGAGAACAGAAGACCGATGGGATGGGTATTAGGTAGCAGGTGAATAAGTAAAAACATTAGCTTTCAATCTACCTACAGCATTATTACAGCCAAAATTCCTTATAAACTTGTGAAAGAAAAAGACCCGACCACCAAGTGTAAAGATTGAAACACAGCCGAGATTGAGAATTAAATGAACAGAGGCAGCCAGGACACTAATTAAGATCGTGCATATTTTGGGAGACTTTCCACTGACAAGAGGAAAAGCAGTGTCTTTCTACTTCAAAAATCCCCCTCATCATCCAGCAAGGGCATAGAACAACATTATCATAAGAAAGTACAATACAGCAGGAGGTGTTGTTTCAAGTTGCTTAAACTTCAAACAAGGAACTAAATCCCTCAAGCTACTATACTCCATCTATCAACCGAAGAAAATTCACAATTATTTTGATACTCTATAGGCTTCATCAACATGATATCTAAGTACTGTATCTCCGGACCAATGATCACTCAAGTTAAAAATATAGCATTCCAGTGTTTTAAGAGGATGATTATTTCAAGAAATAATTAAACCTAGCAAGACTAGAAGACTTTCATCAATTATATTTGATACCCAGATGAAACAGCTAAAAATCTTATTTCAGTAAAAAAATGACAAAGGGTAGTTTCTGTCTCCCAGAGAAGAATTAAGGTAAATACTATACATTGAAATAATAACAAAGGAGAAAAACTGAAAAGGAATCCCACCATAGAGATAATAAGAATAAAGGAAACAGTTTTGAATCTAACCTACCAATAATAGCCTCATGTAAATCTTTATCATTTCAGGTTATAGTATAGGTTGATGAGTCAAAGCATTGAGGTAATTGCTAAAAAGAAGGCTCTTATCATTTTCAATCTATACAGTTAAAACAACTTTTGCTATTTTTATATGCACTTGTTCTCCTGTTACTAAAATAGTGGCATCTCTGTCATATGGCACGGTCAAATACTTACAGATAAGAGCACATATGTTTATGTCTTTAAAACACTAAAAAGTTTTAATGTCTTTGAAATAACAAAGAATTTTCTAAGCAACAAAATGGAAAATCCAAATATTTAAAATTAATTCTCAGGTATACGAAGCATTATCAAAAGCATATTACAATCTTCAAGCAAAAATCATTTGTGAAGATTAAGTTTGCGGTTTGTAATTTTAATTTTCTGTCATTATATGCATTAAAACATACCTAAGATATTAATCTTAGGAATGAGAAATGTCCCATAGTAAAAGCAAAACTTACCTTACTACACTGGAATAAGTTTTAGTCACCTATATCAAAACAGGGCAGTATAACCAAGCATATTTTGATACTGTAAGTTGGTACACCTTCCTTTCAAATCTCAAAGCACATTTCTGTACCTTTCTTATAAAATAGCATGTAGTCCACGGTAGTCGGTATTTGTCTGTGATCCTTCAGTAGACTATGAACAGATTAGGAAGAACAATTCAAGAAACTGTAATGACTACAGCAGCATGGTGCAGAATGAGAAAAAAGTGAAGGAAGGACCACAGCTAAATGGATTACAGAAAGAAATTCCCCTAACTTAGAAAATCTTGAATCTACAAATCTATAAATGCTGAAATGGCACAAGTTTTAATCAAGTTTTACACCCGTTCACACATGCAAATACACATACACACTCTCTCCAGTCTAAGAGATCATTATCCAGTCAGCATATCTAGCAAAGATTGAGGAACAAGATCAATTTCATGAAATTCCTAAGAAAGATAATTCAGAAAACACTAAAATTGAACAATAAATGAATCAAAACAGAAAAATAGAGGAATCAAGGTAAGTAACAATATTAACAAAATCAAAATAAAAAATAATAGAAAGAAAAACTTGTGAAACAATTATCATAAAACAAGATTGAAAAACAAAACCATGTAAATTGTGCAATAAATGAAATATAAGTAAATTATCCCATTAAATGGGAAAGCTTTACCTCTCTCCAATTAATTATATATTTGAAAGTTGATCAAGACTGAAAATAAATTGGTAGACAAATAATTCCAAGAATCTTCAAGGAAAATAAAGGAAGAAAGGAAGAGTAACAATAATATTAGCAAGAAGAAATTAAGAGAAATGTTGAACTGAATAAAAAGAGATATTAGACAACAAAATCACAATCTATAAAAAAAGACATAAAGGACATAAAATAAGCAACACTGGAGCTAATCATGTAAAGCAAGAGCAGTAATTCATTGTAAATAGGTATGGGACTTCTTTCTGGAGTGAGGAAAATGTGCTAAAACTGTCGTAGTGATAGCCCAATTTGTGACTATGTGTTGAGTCTTACAATTTGAATGAGTGAATCTAAAGGGATGTGAATTATATTTCAATAAAGTAATTATATATTGTCACAATTAAGACCATATATTGTCCAATTATAATCGAAGTGAGAAACTTTATTACCTCTCTTAGGATCATATACACCTGCCAGATAAAAAGGCAACGGCACAGAGATATTAGATAAAAATACATACAACAATACAATGAGAATACTAAAAGCCTTAACAAAAATAAAAATGTAGTAGAAAAATTACAGTGACTCCATCAGGACCAATATGATAAAAGGCAAAAGGAATGCTATTGACTTTCTGTACCCTTCTATGCTACTGAATTTGTGTATTTAATCAAGGAGCTTCTTGTGGATTGTTTTAGGTCTTCCAAGTAGACTATCATGCCACCTACAAATAATGATAGTTTAACTTCTTCTTTTCCTATTTTTATTCCTTTTATATATCTCTCTTGTCCAATGGCTCTAACTAATGATTCTACAACTGTATTGAATAACAGTGGTGATAGAGGACATCTTTGTCTTATACCCGATTTGAGAGTAACAGATCATTTTTTCCCATTTAAAATCTTATATACCTATATCTATTAATCTAAACTGATCTGATGATGAAAATATATAATATAACCACTGTTAAATTTAAATAATAAAAATATTAAACCATGAAAAAAATAAAATTATATTAGCCATTGTATTATCATAGATGTCTTTTACCAGATTGAAATAGAAACTGTATATTCCAATTAACTGTAGGACTTTGAACATGAATGACTGATGGACTTTGCCAAAAGCCTTATGCGCATCAATTGAGATAGTCATGTGATTTTTGTATTTAGCTCTATTGGTATAGTGCATTACATTTGTAGATTTCTGCATGTTGAGCCATCCTTGCATCCCTGGGATGAATCCTGTGTGGTCATGGTGTATAATCTTCTTAATGATTGGCCACATTCTATTGGGTAGCATTTTGTTGAGGATTTTTGGCATCTGTATGCATGAGAGAGATTGGCTAATACGATTCTTTGTATTGTTTTATTTCTATCAAATGATTTAATTTCTGCTCTAATCTCTACCATTTCCTCCCATTTTGGGGCTTTGGGTTTGGTTTGCTCTTCCTTTTCTAAATGATCAAGGTGCACATTAGAGTATTTATCTGTTCCCATTTGGTTTTCTTAATGTATGAGTTCAGAACTATAGATTTTCCTCTAAAAACTGCTTTCATTTCATCCCATAAATTCCAATAAGTTGTGTTTGAATTTTCATTAAATTGTAGATATTTTTTAATTTCTTGTTTAATTTCATCTGTAACTCATTGGTTGCTGAGGAGGGTGCTGTTTAATTTCCCTGTATCTCTGAGCTTTGTGCAGTTTCTTTTGTCATTTATTACCAGTTTCATTGCACTGGGGTCAGAATACATGCATGGGATAATTTCTGTTTTCTTGCATATACGTAAGCATGACCTATGGACTAGTGTGTGGTCTATTTTAGAAAATGTCCCAAAAACAGTTGAAAAGCATGCGTATTCAGAAGTGGCTAGCTATACACTCTGTATATATCCACTAAATCCATTTGTTTCAAGTACTGGGTCAGTTCTGTTATTTCTTTGCTAAGTTTTTGTCTGTTTGACCTATCTTTTTGGGATAAGGGGGTGCTAAGGTCTCCTATTAGAATTGTAGTATTGGAAAAAAATTGTGGTATTGGATATTAGAATTTTCATGTCCATTAAGATTTGTCTTGTATGACTGGGTGCTCCCGTATTGAGTACATACATATTTATAAGTTTATCTCTTCCTCTTGAGTTTTTCCCCTATCCAGTATGTAGTGGCCTTCTTTATCTTGTTTGATCACCTTGGTTTGAAGTTGAGACTGTCTGAGAGTAGATTTTCTACCCCTGCTTTTTTCTTAGGTGCTGGCACATGTACTATTGTTTTCTATCCTTTGACTTTCAGCCTATGAATTTCTTTATGAGTTAAGTATGTTTCTTGTACACAGCATATTGTGCGGTTTTCCTTCCTAATCCATTGTGCCAGTCTATTTCCTTTAATTGGTGAATTGAGACCACTTACATCGATAGCTGTAACTGGGATGTATTCATTCATGCTGCCGTGTTCTTTACCTGTTGTTGGTTACCACTTTATCCCCTGTGTTTTATTGTTTGTCCTTTTGGGCCAGTTCTCTCCATTCTCATTTGTAGAGTTCTGGTCATTTCGTTCCTTCTCTAAAATATCTTTTAGTAGTCTGTGTAGGGTTGGCTTTGTCACCATGAAGTTCTTTAGTTGTTCTTTGTCGTGGCAGTATTTTACTTCTCCATCAAACCTAAAAGAGAATTTTGCATGGTATAGCAGTCTGGGCTGGAATTTGTTTTCATGGAGGATTTTAAGAACTTTGCTCCATGCTCTTCTTGACTTCGTGGTTTGTGAAGAGAAATCCGCTGTTATTTTGATGGGTTTTCCTTTAAACGTGATCTGTCTCCTTTCTCTAGTAGCTTTTAGTACATTATTCTTGTGCTGGGTTTCTGGAATCTTGACTACTATATGTCTGGGTGTATTTTTAATTGGGTTGATGTTATTTGAAGTTCTATATGCTTCCATTACTGAATGTCAATTTGTTTCCCCACATTTGGGAAGTTTTCTGCTATTACTTCTGCCCATGTTCTTTTTATTCATTTGTATTAATTCCTTCTTTCTGGTTGATGCCTGTTAATCTCACATTGTTCATCTTTGCATTGTCTTGCATATGTCGAATATTTTTTCCTGCATCCTAGCTGTCTTTAAGAGATCCTTTCTTACCTTTTCACTAGCTACTATAGTGTCTTCAAGATCTGAAATTCTTTCTTCACTTTCATTCAGATGGCTTTTCCAGTTTGTCATTAAGGTTTTAAGTTCCTGAGTATCTCTTTGAGTCTGCTTTGTTTGATATATTTCTTTTCTATATTGCTCATTCAAGGAGTCCATTGTTTTTCTAATCTCTAATTTTTCATCAGTGTCTTCTTCAGTTATTAATTCTTTCATTATGGTTATCCTTTCTTTTTTTGCTTCAGAAATTATTTCTGGGGGCCGGGGACATAGCTCCATGGCACAAGTGCCTGCTCAGCAAGTGCAAGGTCGTGAGTTCAAACCCCGGTCCCGCAAAAAAAAAAAAAAGAAATTATTTCTGATATAATTTCTTCTCTACCTTTCTTCAGTTGTCTCTTTACTTTAGATGCTATTAATTCAGAGATTTCTTATTTTGCTTCAGAGATTATTTCTGATTTGATTTCCTTGATACCATTCTGCTATTGTTTCTTTACTTTTGATGCTATCTAGTGTTTTCTTTTTTCGCTCCAGAGATTACTTCTGATCTTCTTTCCTCTATACCTTTTTGCAGTTGTTTCTTTACTTCAGATGCTATTAATTCAGAGATTTAAGCTGAGATTCCCATTTTCTTCTGTGTTAGTGTCTCCTGTATTTGTTCTTGGTGGGCTCAGGGCCTGAGATAGAATTTTGCTCTTTCTCTTTGTCATTGTTTATACCACTGTCTTCTAACTGTTGGTGTAGAGTTTGATACAATTATACCTTTAGCATAATTCTTACCTAAAAGAGATTATATGGTTAAGGCAGTTATAGTTTTGTATTTACAGAACTAGTTAGGAACACTAATAGTGGGTAGTGATATTTAGCAGTTAACAAGCTTTTTCAACTAATCAGTTTGTATTTTACACAGTAAGAGCAATCCTTACATCCGTGTATCTAAGCAGATACTATATTGGGAGTTTGTATTTAATTCAGTTCACTTAAGTCCTGTCTGATTACATGCCTTTGACATAAGTGGTACAGATAGTGTCAGAAGATGAGTAGGTCGGTCTGCAGGCCATGTAGAGCAAGTAGTATCTCTGGCACACGGTGCAGAGGTGCAGGGACCGATGAGCCAGAAGATGAAGAGGTGAGTCTAGAGGGTCGCATCAAGCAGGAAGTCATTCTGGCGTGGTGCGGAGGTGTCATGGCGGATTGGGCTGAGGATGAGGAGGTAGATCTCTGGGCCACATGGAGCAGGAAATCACTCTGGCATGGTAAGGATGCACCAGGGCCATTTTTTCATATATTTATTTGTCATTTGTACTTTTCCATCTGAGAAGTATGTATTCAACTAAGATGCCTGTTTTTGGACTGGGTCTTTGAATTTTGGGGGCCTGATTTTTTTCAGTTCTTTATATGCTCTAGATATGTCCTTTATGTGAAGAACAAGTGGCTATAATTTTTTCCCACATTGTAGCTTGTCCTTTTACTTTATTGGTGATTTCTTTTGTCTTACAAAAGTTTTTTTTTTTTAATAAGGTGAGACCCCATGTGTTGATTCTTCACTGTATTTCTCATGAAGTCTGTGTTTTGTTCATCAATTCTCTGCCTACACCTACGTCTTCAAAATTTCTATTTACTCTTCCAGTACATTTAGTGTTTCCACTTTAGTATTTAGATCTTTGATCCATTTTTATTTTAGTTTAGAAGAGTCATGGGGGATAACAGGAACACTTCTACACTTTTGAGGAGAGTATAGACTAGTCCAGCCACTATGGACATCAATGCAGAGATTTCATTAAAAAACTAGTGGTCACATTCAACCCAGCTATTCCCCTAGTGAGTATCTTCCTAGAAAAATTAAAATCGTCATATCACAGTGATATATGTGCACCCAGGTTTACAGCACCACAAATTGTGATAACTAAATCTTGAAAACAACCCTAAATTCCATCAGCTGAGGACAGAGTTAAAAAGATATGATACATGTATAATCAAATACCACTCAACTGTGAGGAAATATAAACTTGAGACTGTTATAGATAAGTGGCTGCAATGGGAGCCCATATACTTAAATGAAATAAAGCAGACCCACATGTGTAAACACTGTTGTCTCACTAACATGAAAATCTGGAAGAGTATACAAGATCCAAAATATATAATAGGTATTATGAAGAGGGATGAAAACAATCAAAAGCAAACAAAAACTGATAGAAGAAAGGAGAAAGGAAGGAAGTTAAAGGGAAAAAACTACGTATACAACACAGTTAAGATAGTTATACAGCTGGTTTTTCTTGGTTCACTGAAGGTGATGCTCTGTGCTAGCAATATTCTGGACAATATTTAATGTCTACATCTTATACTCTGAAGAACCACTGTGAATGTAACAATACACGTTGTATAAATTATTGTTACTCTCCTATTAGCCTGTTTTGAAACACTGTATTATTGTTATTTCTTGCTTTTTTTCTGTTTAAAGTAAAAAACTGAAAGCATACCTGGCAAAAATCAATGAAAAAGACTGTGTATCATACAAAACTCCTATAAGGCACAATAAAAACTGTACTCCAAAAAAAGTGTACATTGTCAATGTCTTCAATAACACAAATAAATGACCCACTTGGCTTCCCTTTCTCTCTCTTAGACAGAAGCTTTTTTTCTCTCTTAATAAATACTTCCTACTGTTAAAAATAAATAAGTAAAACCAAAAAAGTTTCTAAATTAATAAAATTATGACAAGTGTGAGAAAAATTTCAAATACAGTAAAATAGAACTAGACCAAACAAAACTTAAGCAAGAAAACTACATGCACATGGAGTAAAAGAAAAGATGAGGCATACACTTAGAAGAAAAAAGAGGAATACATGCCTACAATCAATCTCAGCTACTCTGGAGAATGAAGCTGGAGATCCTCAAATTGGAGGCCAGCAGGAAGACTCTCCACAGTTTCAGAAAGAGGGAAGACGGAGGTGTGGCAGTACACATGTACAATCCCAGTTCTGGGAGGAGCGACAGGGAGAGAAGTAGAGCAATAAGAAAAGAGCCAGAAGACCTTTTGCAAATGAAAGTGTAAATGCAATGTAAGTGGATAAATGGCAAAATGCAAATGACCAGAATTGGTCCAAGAAGAAACAGGCAATCTGATTCCTGGCTAGCCTATGAGAAAAAGAACTAATCATTCTAAAGTTACTTAAATAGTTTCAGGCTATGGAAGTACTTTTACACTACTCAGTTCTTTTCTATTAATTCCATATAAAACTTTTCAAAATCCAACAGAGTGGGGCCCGGCAGGATGGCTCAGTGATCTAAAGCGCCTGCAGGCGGCTGCAGGGACCATGGTTCAATCCCTGGCACCACATGCTGTGCCAGCCCTGCCCTCAGGGCAGGCTGAGTCAGCCATAAAAATAAAAATTAAAAAAATAAATAAAACATTTTATTTAAAAAAAAAATCCAACAGAGTATACAAAAACCAACTTCCTTTATGAATATGTTCTGAAATAGTAGCAGGTAGAATCTAGCAATTTATACAGAATAATGTATCATGATCAAGTAATACATCAGAAATAAAAACAGTTTAACAGTAGAAATCTATCAACATAAATTATTACATTCATAAAATTAAATAAAAAAATAAAAACAGCTGTCAGAAGATTCTAAAGTCTGACATTCAACTGACAATCTTAATAAAAATTTTGAGCAAAATAAGAATATTCAGAAATTTCTCAAGTATAATAAAAGAGCTGTGTTGCAAAAACACAAGCAAAGCTTATTCTAAATAGTGAAAGATTAAAAAACATTTCAACTAAAATTAGAAATTAGACAAGTATGCTTGATTTCCCTTTTGCTATGCAATATTATTTTGGAAGCTATTAGATATGATAATAAAGTAATTACTAAAAGTTGGAAAGAAGAGTAAAATGATATCTTATTGCTGAAATCAGTCTGTGTATATGAGATTTCATATTGCAAAATATTACTTAATTCAATGGGAAAAGATGAATTGTTAAATAAATGACACTAGCCATCTGGAAAATAATAAAATTAAATTTCATCTCATACCACAACTCAGATGTCTGATCAAGTAAAAACTTAAAAGCAGAAACAAACAAATATTGTAAAAGAAAATTTAATAGACTATCTGTATGCCTTATCTAAAACAAGCAAATAGACAAAAATGATTCAAAAATATATTTGACTTTGTACTACGTAGAGTGAAGCTAACACTGTAGGAGCAATGAGTAGAACACGAGTGTATGTTAGCCAAAGCACAGGCGCTGCGGGTCCTGTGTGTGCAGGGTGAACCTCCTCCGAACGCCACTACTGCGTTGCTTCGGTTGCCATCCTCAGTTACGTCATCCAGCTTCCTGATTCTGTGCTGTCTTCAGTCTCTCTCCAACCCATTTCCATGCTTCCTTCCTAAGTCACAAATCTCACAATTATTTCTCTACCTAAGCCTGTCCAGGATGACCCCACTGTCTTCAAAATGAAGCAAAACCCAGGAGAGCTTGATCCAGCCCCGACGTGAGGCCCTTTCCCCCACCCCACCCCACGCCCCCCATCTGTCCTTGTCTTCCACTTCCGCTGTTTCACCACGTTATACCAAGCACACGAACCATGGGGCTTCCTGGACACGCGCAACCATCACTCAGTTCTGGGCTTCGGTTCGTGCTGGTTTGGGGTTTGGTTTGGCGTGGTGTGGTTTGGCGTGGGTTGGTTTGGTTTAGTGAACTAGAATTCCGTTCTCCAGCCTAGCCCCCTTCAGTGTCAGCTCATTCTCATCCTTCTTATCTTTATACCTAAGTCCATCCAGAATGCGTTCGTTGACACTTTAAAACTATGGCAGACATCTGCACACTTTAGGCTTCTTGCAATCACAGACACTAAAGCTTTGATCACAGAACAGCAGCTGGTTGTCCACCTCCTTACCCAGGACTCACCTCTCTGAAGAGAAGGTTTATGTTCTGCTTACTGCTTATTCATTCCTTGACTCCAGACAAAACCATGTCCCTGTGTCAGTTTCAGTACTGAGCACCAGTGATACAAGTGAGCCTTACCTTTACTATGTGACAATTAAAATAATCCATTAATACACTCACAAACCAACAAGCATAGTAGTAAGTACAGGTAACCATGGGGCATATTACAAAGGGCTACATTATATGGGAGCAGATGACTGGGGAAAAAGAAAAGTTCCTTTAAGAAGTGACAGATCTAGATGGTAAGGAGGAGTTAATCCGCCTTCCAAGAAGCTAGTAAGACAGTAACAATTCCATGTCAAAGAAACATATGCAAAAGTCCTGAAAGAAACTGACAGAGAACTTTTGAGAAACTAAGTGAAGACAACTGTTTCCCTCTTTATGATTGGTACAATATCTTGTCTGCAGAGAACTCTTTCAATGAATAGACAAAAGAATAAATTAATTAACAAATGATCAAATAAATACAGCTGTATGTGACTGACCCTATGTCCACGAGTGCTATATCGGACACACAGACACTCATGTCTATACACTTCTATGTGTGCATAGGTGTGTTTGTATTTTTTCCACTGTGGCTCTTCATACACTTCCAGGTTCCTTCAAAGGCCTTTTCTATTCCATGCCGACCAAATTATGCCAAATTACTGATTTGGTAGAAACAAGTGCTTATTACTTGATGTATTCTTCTTCCTTTGCCAACAAACAACCCCAGGTGTTGAGTACTTGGACATAGATAGAAGCACATGTAAAATCAGACAGCTTTACTGGGCTCTGTGCTATGCTTCCTGGTTAGGTGACAACGGGTTCATAGCGTCCCTCAGCCTTCTTTCCCAGCACCCTAAAATGCTGCTGCAAGGTGCACCAGGTCAAAAGCCCAGTACCAGTGTGACATGGAATCCTGAAGCTAATCTCAAAGATGAGTTGGAGGAGCACCCACTTGTGCCCTTACCACACTTGGCCACCATCACTGAAATGCCATCTGCCACACTGAGGATATAGCAGTGGTTCACAGCATTCACAGGAAGCCGCAGATAAGCATCCCATGGTTGCCCACACTCACACTGCAGCCAGTCTCCTACCTGCTGGTTGGGAAGGTCGGGGAGCAGACTGCTGGATAAACACATAGATTCTGGCTCTGACTGCTGATGGCTCGCCCTGTTCAAATTGGAGCCCACAGCGGTGGCGGCAAGAGAGCATAATTTCCACATGGCTGGATCCTCAGAGGGCTTACTCACAGCTGTTAATCACTGCGAAGGCCTCTCTGATTACTATGCATTTTACAGTTGCTAAACTGTGAACTCCCTTTTGCCCACCAAGGGCTCCAGACAAGTCTCAGGAGCTGTGCTGCTTTCCAGTTTGTACAGAGAGGACTAACTGTTGGAAAAAATGCTGTGTTGCAGTAAGAAATAAAATTTATGAGAACCTGAAAAATTTTACAATTTCCCTAACTAACTGGATGAGGTCATGAATATTTAGGCAAACTCCTGAAATACGTGTTTCATTAACCAAATGGCACCAGGCTTTAAGTATGACAGAAATGAGTGCACCACCTTACCAGGAGTCCTTGATGAACCTATTATAGTAGCCTCAGGCACAGTGTTTGCAGTTCTGACAAGCAAGCAGCTCTAATACACTTATACTTTCGGAGGATGATGGCATGCCATTATGTAGGTACTGCTTTAGAAGATAACTTGGCCACATACCGCTGTGCATCACGTCAATGATAAAGCCATCCAATACACTGGAATGTGGCTGATAACGCAATCGAGCCTCCTTACTAGCAGCATCTCCTCCACTGCTAAATGTCACCCCTAACAAACAGCTCGTGAGCCTGTTCTTCCAACTCTGAGCTTCTCTAGAAGTTACAAAGTTTTTCCATCTTCCCTTTAAAATCCATTCCTATCATTTTAACTTACTAGTTATGCCATAACCTCTGCAACAGTATCAATGAATCTCTCCTCTACACAGAAGTCCTTTAAAGGACCTAAGGAGACCTCTCACATTCGCCTTTGTCACCTCATGCTGTATTCTCAAAGAACCAATTCAAAATGCATTAACGGCAACCCTAAAAAGCCATTTAAAATAGAGCAAAGGTACATCAGAAAAGACACAGTATGGTATGTGTGATTTGGAAGATTATTATAAACCGTGCTTTGGAAGCAAACAAGCAAGCAGTAGAGATTCCGAAAGGCTATTTCAGAGAAGACAGGAGCTATTATGAGAAACTCTATGGCAGGGGTACAGTCTTTCATGCACACGCGCTTTAACTTGGGAAAATAGATGTCTACTTCTCTCTCCTTGTTCTAGTGCATACTTCAAGATGTTTTCCAGTATTCTGTTTGGTCTCTTTGCCCTGTGTCATCCACAGTTTTCACGCTCAACTCCCTTCAAGCATACAGACACGATATGTTTCCATAGGTAAGGAACTGATTTCAGGCTCTGACAATGAGTGTCGGTGGCATAGGTAGGGCTCAGACCCCTGACCACCGCTTCCTTAGCAACCTGGGAATGCCACCCTGGGAAATGAAGTCAGAACTCGAAGCACAGCAGCTATTCACACGCGTTACAAGCTCAGAGCAGATCTGACAGAATCTTGAGCTGTTTTTCTTCACCCCACCTGCCAAATTCCACAGAGAGAATATGTTAAAATGCCAAGACATGCCATAATTGACAAAACTGGCTTTCTTTTACAACTAGAGTGAAAACACAATACACAGGCATACTGTGGCATTCCCTTGCTTTGAAATTCATTGAATTTGGGACTTCAAGCCTTTTGATGGGAAAATGTGGTCCAAGTACTCTTTTTTTTAATGTATTTGGTATAGGGTCTCACTACACAGCTCAGACTTCTAGCGACCCTCCCATTTTCAGCCTCCCACTGGGCTCAGGGACAGCTCAGCCTGCCCAGGGCCAGCACGGCATGTGACACCAGGAAGTGAACCCCCAGCCCTGAGCTTGCCTAAGCAGGTGCTTAGTCCACTAAGCTATCCTGCTCATCCCCCAGGTACTCATCTTGTATTACACACTGGAAAGGCAGCCTAGAATTTCTTGGAGTCAACTGCCTAACCATTCACTGCCCTTTCCAGTCAAAGCAATTAATTTAGTACTCATTGTTTGGGGTCCTTTTGGCATCCACCTCCCTTATTTAAGAGAACCAAGGTGTCACTGCACACCTGGATTCTTCTATTCTTGTAAAGGAAACCATGGTCTGTTTGGCTGCATTATTTTGTGAAAGAG
>PVJA010011059.1:0-55704 GCA_004027025.1 Myocastor coypus | reverse complement strand
TTAGATTAATAGGTATAGGTATATAAAATTGATCAGACAATTAAACATTAACACTTTCAATAAACATTATTTTTTTTTAACAATTGAAACACTGCATATTGTCCTCACAATAGTAATATAGAAGACAGGGTGTGGGCATGACCCACCTTCCAATTGATATTGGTAAGGAAAGAAAAAAAATTCTTCTCTTTGAACTAAGAGGAAGCAGATGCGTACACAGTCCAGTGTTCCACAATTGCAGTGGACCACCAGTGAAACTGGCTACATTGGAGGCTATTGATCCAAGCCTCCTACAATTCATCACAGCAACCTAGCCCTGCATTTCATGCCTTATAATTAAGCTTTTCCGCTGGGTGATCAAGGGCAAGTTAAAGCAAGACCTGTATAACAAAACATTCATCTTTTGTATCTTCCAAGGTCAAATCCCCTCAGGATTAACTTTGGAACCATGTACAGTGCCTTGTAGAACTGTTGTCAGTGTCAGCCTTTGGGGCAAGTCACGGCCAATGCTTGGCCATTTTGCTTTCTGTGAAAGCCTGAGAGAATGTTTTTCTCTGGGTGACTCTCCTTAGACACACTATAGTTCATTTATCCCTTTCCTCTGAGGTCCCATAATCTCCTTGACCAAAAAATTTGAGACACCTCTGAGTTATAGGATGTTACAGCACAGGTTCCCTTATGTCCTGCGTCCTTACTGACCTTGAGGGCTAGGGCCAAAATATTGGCTCTGCTAATAGCCCTTCTTTTTCTCCAATTTTTGGTCCATTCACTTACTTTCTCAACCCTCCAGCAGAAAAGCTTTGTGATACTACTACTCTGTAACATAGGTAATTGAGCTTATCATCACTGGCTTTGTGAATATCAAACATCTTTGACTTAGCTTGGAATTGAAATTTTCCAACAATCATTGATATTCTAATAACTCTCCATAGAATGTGATATAAGCAGCTACACATTTTTTTACGCAGACATTTGGAAATCCAAGAATGTACAAAATTGTAGCCTGTCAAGTCTATGGCATTTGGCCCAGTCTCTTAATCTCAATGAATATTCCTTTCTTTCTTTCTTTCTTTCTATTTATTTATTTATTTTATTTTATTTATTTATTTTTTTTTGCTTTTTGAGACAGGGTCTCACTGTGCAGTTCAGGCTGGATTTGAGCTCACTTTTGCAGCCCAGGCTGGTCTCGAACTCACAAGGATCCTGTCTCAGCCTCCCAAGTGCTGGGATTACAGGCGTGAGCCACCACGCCTGGCTCTTTCTTTCTTTCTTTCTTTCTTTACTTTTGTTAACTAACCACTTAATTGAGAGAGAGTATAACAGTAACTGAGTTTACATTGGGAGTAGTACACATCAAAAAGACGAGAATGACATGCATTCCAAGCATAGTTTTAGTGTTGCATGGTGCTATGATCAATGTGAAGAACCTTTTGAAGGTTCTTAGGACCAATATCTGATTCATCCTGTGTACATAAGTGCATGATTTTGCTCCTGCTATGTTTCCTCTGTTATCTGATTCCAGTCACTTCATTGTTTAATCCATAATACATTCAGCTGTGTTATTCCCTTAAGCTTTTATTTCTTTAGAGTTCTTATACTAGAGAGACTATATGATATTTATACATGTAGGTCTGGTGTATTTCACTAATGAGTATATGTTCAATATACCTCCATTTATATATGAAGTCTTCCAGCTTATCATTCTTTATAGCTGAGTAATATTCCATTGTATGAAAATACCACATTTTTTTCAACCATTCTTCAAATGATGGGAATTTTGGTTGTTTCCAAGATTTGACTATTACAAATTGGGATGCTATAAACACAGGTGCACAGATATCGCTATGGTATGATGTTTTCAGTTCTTCTGGGAAAATTTCTAGTAGAGGGATAGCTGGATTGAATGGGATTTCCAGTTCTAGTTTTTTAAGGATTCTCCATTTTGCTGTCCAAAACAGTTGCACCAATCTGCATTCCCACCAGCAGTAGAGAAGGGTTCCTCTTTCCCCACAGCCTCTCAGGCATTTGTTGCTGGTTGATTTCTTTATGATAGCCATTCTTTCTGGGGTGAGATGGTGTCTAAGTGTTGTTTTGATTTGCATTTAATGAATGGCTAGTGATGTGGAGCATTTTTCATGTACTTATAGGCTTGCTGAATTTCTTTCTCTGAGAAGTGTGGGGTTCATCTCAGTTGTCCATTTCTGGATTGGGTCTTTGAATTTTGAAACCATAATGGTTTTTAGTTCTTTGTAGATTCTAGATAGAAGATTTTTGTCTGAATACTTATTAGTTAAAATATTTTCAAAATTTGTGTGTTGTCTTTTCACTGTGTTGGTAATTTCCTTTGCCATGCAGAAACTTCTTAGCCTGAGGAGATCCCATTTGTTGATGCTTTCAAGTATTAAATGTGCAATTTGATTTCTGTCCATGAAATTTTTGCCTACTCCGATGTCTTCAAGATTTCGTTCCACTTTCTCTTCCAGAAGATTTAAGGTTTCTCTTTTTTTTTCTGGTCTTTTTTAAGACAGGGTCTCACTATGCAGTTCAGGCTGGCCTTGAGCTCACTTTTGTAGACCAGGCTGGTCTCGAACTCACACAGATCCTCCTGCCTCAGCCTCCCGAGTGCTGGGATTACAGGCGTGAGCCACCACGCCCAGCTTAATGTTTCTCTTTTAATATTTAGATTTTTAATCCATTTTGACCTTAGGTTAATGCATGGTGGTAGACTAGGGTCAACTTTTAGTTTTCAGCATGTAGAGAGCCAGTTTTTCCAGCAACATTTGATGAAGAGACTATCGTTCTTCCAGTACGTGTGTTTGGCCCCTTTGTCAAAAATAAGGTGGCTGAGTGTGTTTGTATCTGCTTCTGAATCTTCTAATTTATTCCATTGATCCTCAGATCTATACTTTTGCCAATAACATGCTGATTTTATTCCTGTAGCTTTATAGTATAACTTTAGGTCAGGAATTGTCATGCCTCCTGCCCTATGTTTGTTGCCCAGGATTGTCTTTGCAATTCTGGGTCTTTTTTTGGTTCCAAATAAATTTTAGGAATGATTTCTCCAGGTCTGCGATGTATGTTGATGGCATTTGGATAGGAATTGCATTAAATAACAATTTAGGGAGCATGGCCATCTCAACAATGTTCGTTCTTCCTATCCAGGAGCAGGGAATATCTTTCCATTTTCTGAAATCTCCAAAGATCTCTTTTTTCAGAGTAATGTAGTTTTCATTGAAAAGGTCTTTTACTTCTTTAGTTAGGTTAATCCCTAAGTATTTCATTTTCTTCAGTGCTATCATAAAATGTACTGCTTCTCCAATTTCTCTCTCAGTGTGTTTGTTATCTGTGTAGAGGAATGCCACTGACTTTTGTGTGTTGACTTTTAACCTGCTATGCTACGGAATTTGTATATTAATTCTAGTAGCTTCTTAGTGGAGTTCTTTGGGTCTTCCAAGTAGATTATCATGTCATCTGAAAATAGTGATAGTTTTATTTCTTCTTTACCTATTCCTATTCCTTTCATTTCTCTTTCTTGTCTGATGGCTGTAGCTAATGATTCCAGAACTATACTGAATAGCAGTGGTGATAGAGAACATCCTTGTCTTGTGCCAGATTTGAGACTAAAAGACTTTAGTTTTTTTTCCCATTTAGAATTATGTTAGCTGTTGGATTGTTGTAGATGGCTTTTATCAGGTTGAGGTAGAGGCCCTCGATTCCAATTTTTAGTAGGACTTTGAACATGAATGAGTGTTGGACTTTGTCAAAGGCCTTTTCTGCATCAACTGAGATGATCGTGTGATTTTTGGCTTTGGCTCTGTTGATATACTACATTACATTTATAGATTTTGGTATATTGAACCATCCTTGCATCCCTGGGATAAATCCTACTTGGTCATGGTGTATAATCTTCTTGATGATTAGTTTTATCCTATTGGCAAGGACTTTATTGAGGATTTTTGCATCTATGTTTATCAGAGAAATTGGCCTATAGTTTTTTGTTTTGTTTTGTTTCTTAGTTGCATCTCTCTCTGGTTTTTGTATCAGTGTAATACTTACCTCTAGGAGTGATTCGGGAAGGATTGCTTCCTTTTCAATTTCACTGAAGAGTTTGAGGAGTGTTGAGATTAAGTCTTCCTAAATTTCTTGTAGAATTCAGTAGTGAATCCATCTGGTCCCGGACTTTTATTTGTCAGTAGGCTTTTTATTACGTTTTGTATTTCACTGGCTGTTATTGGGTTATTGAGAGTTGTTATATCTTCTTAATTCAGTTTGGGTAATTTGTGGTTTTCTAGGAATCTGACTATTTCATCTGTGTCTTCAAATTTGTGAGAGTAAAGATTCTCAAAGTAGTTATGTATGATTCTCTGAATCTCTACTGTGTCTGTAGTAATTTCACCCTTTTCATTCCTTATTGCTTGAATTTGAGTCTTTTCTTTCTGCTTCTTGATGAGGCTAGCTAGGGACTTATCAATTTTATTTAATCTTTCAAAGAACCAGCTTTTGGATTCATTAATTCTTTGTATTATTTTCTTTGTCTCAATTGAATTAATTTCTGCTCTAATCTTTATAATTTCCTCTCGTCTTTGTGCTTTGGATTTCATTTGCTCTTCTATTTCTAGTTGATTGAGATGCTCCAGGAGAGTATTTATTTGTTCCCATTCTGTTTTCTTCATGTGTGAGTTCAGAACCATAAATTTCCCTCTAAGAACTAATCTCATTGTGTCCCATAAATTCTGGTAGGTTGTGTTTGAATTTTCATTAAATTCAAGATATTGTTTAATTTCTTGCTTAATTTCCTCTGTAACCCAATGGTTGTTGAGAAGAGTGTTGTTTAATTTCCATGTATTTCTGGGGTTCTTGTGGTTTCTGTTGTCATTTATTTCCAATTTCATTGCACTGTGGTCCAATAATATGCATGGGATAATTTCTGTTTTCTTGCATATTTTAAGCATGACCTATGTACTAATATGTGGTCTATTTTAGAAAATGTCCCATATGCAGCTGAAAAAAATATGTATTCTGAAGTGGTTGGGTGGAACACTCTGTGTATATCCATTAATTCCAGTTGTTTCAAGTTCTGGTTCAGCTCTGTTACTTCTTTGCTAAGTTTTTGTCTGCTTGACCTTTTTTGGGTAAGGAGGTGTTGAAGTCTCCTGTTAAGATTGTGGTATTGGATATTAGATTTTTCATGTCAATTAAGTCTTGCTTTATATACCTTGCTGCTCCTGTGTTGGGTGCATACATATTCATGGGTGTCACCTCTTCATCTTGAAGTTTTCCCCTAACCAATATGTAGTGGCCTTCTTTATTTCATTTGATCAGTCTTGCTTTGAAGTTTAGAATGTCTGCACACAGGATTGCTGCCCCTGCTTCTTTTTTTTTTTAGGTGCTGGAGCATGTAGTATTGTTTTCCATCCTTTCACTTTTAGCCTATGAGGTTTTTTTTATGAGTTAAGTGCACTTCTTGTATACAGCATATTGTTGGATTTTGATTCCTTATCCACTCTGCCAGTTTATTTCTTTTAATTGGAGAATTGAATCCATTTACATTGATGGATATAGTTGAAATATGTTGACTTATGACTGACATGATGTTTACTTACTACTTTTTACCTCTTTTTCTCCTGTGTTTAATTGAGTAGGCTATTTGGTGGGATCTTTCTGTTCTCATTTCTTGAGTTTGAGTCATTTATGTCCCTCTCTAATATATTTTTTAGTACGGTGTGTAGGGTTGGTTTTGACATCATGAAATTCTTTAGCTGTTCCTTGTCATGGAAGTATTTTACTTCTCCCTCATACTTGAAAGAGATTTTTGCGTGGTATAGCAGTGTGGGCTGAAATTTGTTTTCATGGAGGACTTGAAGAACTCTGCTCCATGCTCTTCTTGACTTCATGGTTTGTGAAGAGAAATCTGCCCAAATTCTGAGGGATTTTCCTTTAAATGTGATCTGTTTCTTGTCTCTAGCAGCTTTTAGTATACTAATCTTTTGCTGAACTTCTGGAATCTTGACTGTTATATGTCTGGATGTGTTTTTAGTCAGGTTGATATTATTTGGGGTTCTGTATGCTTCAGTTACTGTATTTCCAATTGTTTTTTCATATTTGGAAAGTTTTATGCTATTATTTCTGCCCATATTTTTTATATTCTTTGTATTGATTCCTTCTTTCTTGCTGATTCCTATTAATTTCACATTGTTCATTTTTGCATCATCTTGCAGATGTTGAATATTTTTTTCTGCATCCTAGTTGTTTTTAAGAGATCCTTTCTTATCTTTTCACTAGCTGCGACTGTGTCTTCAAGGTCTGAGATTCTATCTTCACTTTGATTCATATGGTTTTGCCAGCTTGTGATTGAGATTTTATTTTCTTGTATATCTCCTTGAAACTGTTTCATGCAGTCTATTTCTTTCCTGTATTGTTCATTCAGGGAATCCATCATTTTTCTATTCTCCTCTAATTTTTTATCAGTGTCTTCTTTAGTAGTACTGAAGTCTCTGATTATGGTTATCATTTCTCTCTCTAGTTGGCACATTATCTCTGCTCTGTTCCCCTCTGTACCTTTCTGTAGTTGTTCCCCTACTTTAGATTGTATTGGTTTACTGAGGTCTTTTTTAACTTCAGAGGTTATTTCTGCTCTTGTTTCTTCTATATGTTTCTGCAGTTGTTTTTCCACTTTAGCGTGTATTTTTTCATACATTTTTTTTTTTTTTTTTTTTACTTCACATGTTATCTCAGATCTGAGTTGTTCTACACATTCCGGTACTTGCCTTTCAACCTCGGCTGCTACTGATTCAGAGATATCCTCTGCATGATTCCCATTTTCTTCTATGGTAGTGTTTCCTATATTTGTTTTGTGTGGACTCAGGATCTGGGATTGGATCTTGCTCCTTCTCTTTACCATTTTTTAATAGCAGTGATCTCTGCACCTTGGTGAACTTATACAGTTAGCACCTATGGCAATTTGGGTCTGGATCCTCCAAGCTTGTTCCCCTCCAGAAGTGCCTGGTTGCAAGTTGGAGTTCAGGCAACTAGCTATCTCGAGGCCCCATGGGTCATTGATGGTGGTCAGCCATGTGGGGAAGGTGGGTGGCCATGTGGGGAATATGGGTGTAGTCGGGGTGTGGGCAGTTGTTGAGTTGGGGGATGTATTTGGGCTGAGAGAGTTCTTACCTGGCCAACGTGAGCCCTGGTCCTGCAGGTGGGTGGAATCTAAGCTCAAGTTGTTGATGAGGCAGCGAATGGACCAGGGCTAAATCTGCTGGTTGGCCCAGGTGGCGTCCGGGCTGGAATTCGGGCTGGAGTCCCAGGGTGGTGGGTCAAGTCTGAGAGCTTGGACTTTGTCCAGGCACAGCGCGACCAGTGGAAATGGCGTATGGGTCCGGGGTGGGAGATGGAGTCCAGGAGTGGGGACTTGGTCCATGCACTGTGCAACCAGTGGAAATGGTGGGTGCCAGTTCAGGGTAAGAGGTGGAGTCCAGGAGCGGGGACCCTGTCCAGGCACTTGGAGGGTGCCGGTGCTGTGCCCCTTTAACTAAAAGATATTTTCTATTAACAGATTTACACCCAAGGCATATTGCTCAGGCACAACTCACTGCTCACACTTATGACAAAGGAAGGTGAGTGTAGCCTTACAGTGTCTTCTATAATACAGTTCTGTGATTTTTGCTGCTTGTACTGAACAGTAGAGTACTTTAATTTTATGCACTGTTATACATTACAGTGTTGCACATAATAGCTATGCAAATAAAAGCAAAGTCATCAGGTTGGAGTCCCCTCTGACCATTTCTTTGTTCTGAATATTATAATATCCATACCAAGTATAATTCATCATTTAACAGCCAATTTAATCAACGACCTAGCCACAGGAATGTTACTTGGTTGTTAAATGAAGAATGCACTTCCCCTTTCCATTGTACTTTTCCTGTTGGAAGCTGCTCTGTTTTATTCCATTCTTTTTTTAGAATGTGTAATTATTTGTATACCAGTTAAAACTCAGTGAAGAATTTTCACCCTCAATTTTAAAAGAGAGAGAGAGAGAGAGAGAGAGAGAGAAACTCTTTTAGAAATTGTTCCTGGTCATTTTATTCTGTTCTTCATTAAAACCCTAAATGAATGGTGGAAGAGTGTTCCTAAACAGTACATGCTGCCCAAAGCTCTAATTACAAAGGGTCAGCTGAGAAGTAGAGAAAACAGCAGGACCCAGCACAGCAGCAGAAATGTGCAGTGGAGTTTGCTGAAGACAGCCAACCTGGCAGCAAACCATTCTCCGTGTCCTGTGTCACTGTGCTTAACTATTGCCAGCTTCCAAGGACATTTTACATTCACAATGAGTGGAATGTGAAAGCAGCGCTTGAGTGGCTCACGGGCACTGCCTCCCACCACGTTAGCCCTGTGTGGCCCCTTGGACCCGCAGGGTCCTGGGGGCTGAGCCGACCTCATGTTCAGTGCCAGACAAGGCTATCGTTCCACTCAGCCCTCCCCAGCCTGCGTTAGGCCCCATTACCATTCATGACATCCTTTCGCAGTAGCCAGGCCTGCTTTATGGATGCTGGCTTGTCAGCCAACACGCAGCCTTTGTCAAGAGTTGTTCTCAGTTAATCTGAAGCCCAAAACATTAATGTCAAACATTGTATCTTAAAAAGATAAGATTTAGGAACATTATAAACTCCTGTAGAGAGGGAAAATGGGGGGTGAAAGAGAAGGAGGAAGGAAGAGGGAGAAAAAATGAAAGCCTATTGAATGAATGCCTTCTACTGGGATACATGGGGCACATTATTTTATTTAAAAATAACAATGCCATTATAAACAGCAATTACTCCTATGCATATGAGAAGGATCTTCAGTATGGCTCTACTAGGTTTTCTGAATTTGTGCTGTGCTGGAGAATTAAAATACAGTTCCTTGGGTGCCCAGAAATCCTCCTTCCTAATACTCATGTTAGCTGGTGTTAAGTTCTACCTTGAATCACAATAGCCCATTCAACAACAATAATAACAACAATAACAAAATTCAACAACAATAACAAAAACATACTTTATACTGTGAGTCCTCACTGAAAATGCCCCATTATCAAACATCCAGAAACCCTAAATACACACTGGGCTGTGGAGAAGCTGAGCTGATATCATGGGACCAAGCTCCTAGATAACTCACGGTTCGCACAAACTATTTGCCTCACAACTTGAGAAATGAGCTGAGGAAGGGCAACATCACGGGCAGTTACACCACTCCGAGAGGAACAAATGCGGAGACAGGTGCTCTCAGAAAACGAGGGCCACAGGGGCGCTGCTGAGTCGGCGTCTGCTCTTCGCTGCTTTTCTGTCCTCTCTGACCATTATTCACACTTAACAGATTTAGGCTTTGTTCCCGATTGGTTTGGACAATCTTCTCTGAGAACTCACCTTTGAAAGCATACTATCAAATCAGTCTGACGCTTTTATGATTGTTACTTAATGTTTTTGTGTAAGTTACCTATTTGTAATAGAAAGACAAGAAGCAGCAGTTTCACCATGGTCCAGGAAGGCCCTATGCTGGGTGCTAATTGCATTCCTATTGTCTTGCAGCTTCATACTTCCTACGGGAGGGAGAGAAAGAAAGTGTGTAGGGGGGAGGTGAAGGTAATTGAACAAGGTGAAAATGAATGCTCATTAAATTCTTGAATACAGGAGGACTCATCATAGGAGAGGGCTGTAAATATGACTTTTAATAAAGTTATGACATGGTTGCCAATAAAAGTCATTTACTCTGCGGTATTATAGTTAATTATACACAGCTGGAGCCATTTATGGTGTGTCCCTTGATAACACTGCCTTCGCTGCATATTAACCCTTTCAGAACCCGATCAGGCAGGAGCCAAACAATTTTCCACCAAAGGAAACACGAAACAAATGCTCCATGAGACTCAGGGTAATTATCACAGGTTGTAGGAGAACACAAGCCTGTCTGCCCTCAGCACACCTTCCCTCCCAAAAGCACATGGGACACAGAGGTGCAAACTGAGCAAATGAAAAAAGAAGAAATTTTTTAAAACATGTAGACACTTTTCTTTATCTGAGGAAAAATTTATAGATCCAAGCATTTTATTACTAATGTTAAAAAGCGTTTTAAGTACATCTCCTATTTCTCATGGTAGTGTAACAAAACTAGCATCAGAAAGCTATCACGGAAAGGTGGACGTGAGATGCTGCACGCAGAGCCCTTGCCATTGCACTCCTCGCAGAGATGTCTGCTTTTAAATTCTGCATTCCAAGGTGGGTACAGGAACCCAAGAGAGAGCAGCAGTTACTAACAACCAAAGCATCCCAGTGGGCTATGCCCAAAGGAAGCCAGAATGGCAGCATCCTGAAAGCCCTCTCTCCTGGATGAGCGGCACACAATCAGGAGACCCCATTTTAGTTATTACCATCATTTTATTTAGAGCTGCAGGTCTCTGTCTTCATTCAGGGTGTCTGATTTTCTCCAAAATTCACTGTGTTATTCTTTACAACGTGAGCATATGAGGGAGGAAGGGGACCTTACACAGTAACTGAAACTGTTCTAGAATCCTGTTGTTTATCATTTGTGTTACTGTTATTCTGTCCATGAGTTTTGAACGCCCAAAGTGGCCACACTGTAGTGCCCAGCTCAGGAAGGGTGCCTTGTAGGCGTCTTCCTGGAGCCACTCTAATTGTGTCTCAGGATGAATTTCCCTGTGCAAGAACAGAAGAATTTTGCTGAGAGTGTTGATGGATTACTTCTGATTCACATCTGTGTGGCTGTCTGGTTAATTTTTGCTTCATGATCCGTTTGAATTATTTCTGTCATTAATTAATGGTTGTCTGCTTTTTTCCCCACCATTGTGAAGTGTTCAAAATTGATTCTGTACTGGGTGCCTGCAGGATTTCACTAAATTTCAGAGAATCTGCTTTTCTGTTGCTTTTCATTACTGTTTAAAGAGACAATATTTTTATGAGTCCCTCAATAGTCTGATGGTGGAAGCCACTCTGTTGTACCTAGTGCATCATGGATCTTTCCCTTTGCAGGGAGCAGGGTGAAGAGAGGGGCCTAGAAAGAACCCTCAAATTGCATGTCTATGCCCTCCTGAAGGAGTCACTGCTGTGCAGTCCTGGTTATGGTGGCTTCCACAGAAGCTCTATTTCCTGGTGATGTCAGCTGTTTCTTTGTGTCCGCAAGTGAGAAAAGTCTCTCCCACACCTGCAGGTGGGAAGGGAATTGTGATGCATGGTCTGCTTACAGTTAATGTAGGGCTGTAGCCAGGCAGCATAGGGAGCATCTTCAGGCATTTGATCATGGGACCTATTCTGTTTCCACACTGTGTGAATATCTGAAACAAGCACACACATGTATCATTGAAAAGGAGAAAGCATATACAAATATTTAAAGAAATGAACAGCTAGGTATAGATTGGAGATCAAGATATCGGGTGTGCTTTGCGTAGCAGGCTGCGGATGAACTGGGAAGATGAAAGAATATGAACACATTTGAAATTGATGTGGTGGCATGGTTTACCTGGAGTCCAGGAGCCACTTTCAGGGAAGGTCCAGGGCTTCTGCGTAATTTGGCCTTTAATTCTGTCTCACCATGAAAAGTTTCAAGAGCAAAATCTCGGAGAATAAACTTAGAAATCGCTACCTTAGTAGCTTTACAACCCAAATATTCCTACCTAGAGCTAAAATCCAGGGGAAAAGAGTTGCTCCTTATAGACCAAAAATGCACTAAGTTTTCTCACTAGCCCATGACTTTAGTGAGAGTCCTATGAAATGTAATTTGAAGTATCTTCTGAGCACAGCTCTTTCATATGTTTGTCTAACTCTATAAGAAATTAAAGGGAAAAATATTCCAAAAGGTAAGAGAAAACCACTCTTTTCAGCTTCCAGTCACTTTGTTGTTTAACCCGTAAGTCTTTGATTTCCATTCAGCTGTGTTATGCCTTTCCATTTTTATTTTTTCTTTCGAGTTCTTATACTAGGGGAGACTATACGATATTTACATATGTAGGTCTGGTATTTTTCACTTATGAGTATCTGTTCAAGACATATCCATTTGTATATGAAGTCTTCTAGTTTTTCATTCTTTATAGCTGAGTAATATTCCATTGTATAAAAATACCACATCTTTTTCAACAGTTCTTCATTTTGGTTGTTTCCCAGATTTGGCTATTACAAATTGTGCTGCTATAAACAGGTGCACAGATATCACAGTGGTATGAGTAAACATAGCAGGAGTAAAAAATTATGTACTTATATACTCAGGATGAATTAGATAATGGTCCTTCAAATCTTCAAAAGGTTTTTCTGATGATAGCAATGTGTAACCCTAAAACTATGCTTGGAATGCCTGTCAGTCTGGCCTTTTAGATGTGTGCTGCTTCTAATGTAGTTTCAGTTGCTGTTATACTCTTTCTCAAGTAAATGGTTGGTTTAGAAGAGAACAAAAAAAGGGTATTAAGTGAGAGTAAGAGACTAGGGAAAATGCCTTAGGATTGACAGACTACAATATTGTACATCCTTAGATTCTAAATGTCTGTGTAAAAATGTGTAACTGCTTCTATCACATTCTACAGAGATTTATTAGAATATCAATGATTGATGGAAAATAACAATTCCAAGTTAATTCTAAGATGTTGATACTCAGAAAGACAGTGATATTAAGCTCAAATACCCATGTTATAGAGTAATAGTATCATGAAGCTTTTCTTGTGGAGAGCTAAGACTATAAGTTTACAGACCAAAAATTAGAGAAAGTGAAGAACTACATGGGCAGCCAATATTTTGCCTCTAGCCCTTCAAGGTCAGTGTGGGCTCAGGAGAGAACAGAACCTGTGCTGTAACATCCTATAACTCAGTGATTTCCCAAATTTTCTGTTCAAGGAGATTATGGGGCCACAGAGGTAAGGGATTGAAGGTGTATAGTATGCCTAAGGAGAGTCACCTAGAGAGAAAACATTCTCTCAGGACTACACAGAGAGCAAACTGATCAAGCAATGGTCGTGACTTATCCAGACAGCTGACACTGTCAACAGTTGTACAAAGCACTGTACATGGTGTCCAAGTTAATCCGAAGGGGATTTGACTGACCCTGGAAGATGCAAAAGTTACATGTTTCGATATACAGGTCTTGCTTTAACTTGCCCTTAATCACCCAGCAGAAAAGTTTAACTACGAGGCATAAAACGTAAAGCTAGATTAGTATGTTCAGCTGTAAAACGCTTAAATCAACAGCTTCCAACATTGGCAGTTTTACCAATAACTCACTGCAATTATAGAACATTGAATCATGTATACAACTACTTTCTCTTAGTTCAAAGAGAAGAAATTTTTTTAACCAATATTGACTAGAAAGTTTATCACATGTGTTCTGTATAACTACTATGAAACAATATGCATTGTATCATTTATTGTGAATGTACTACTAACATGTTTTGAAACTGTCATATTGTTATTTCTTATTAAAATAATAAAACTATTTTAAAAAATAAAAGAAAACCAGGGTGGTTGAGACTTTCAGTATACTGGTCTTTTAAGAAAAAAAAATATATTAGTTCAAAAAAAGTCAATCTGTGCTAGCAATGATAAATTACTACATAAGAGAAAAAGAGACATAAATGTATACCAACTAACAAATGAGAATGAAAATGTATAATAAAATATTTTAATGCATTTAATGTAGAAAATAATGTAAAATTATAATAAGACAGTGGTTTGCTTAAGTATTAAAGGAAGTCTCTTAATTATGTAAGTTTGTTATTCTTTAAAATTTGATACTTTTCTCTCTAATTTGATCATGAGGAATAAAGTAAAAATATTTTCTAAGAGATAGGGTATTTTCAAAGGAAAATCATCTTATTTTCACACCCTGAATTTCTAAGACTGATTTGAAATTAGAGTGAACATACACACATAATTAAATTATAATAATTAATATCGCCTTAAAGATCAGATTTTGTGAACTTTAAACAATGCTGCCAGTCATCTGAGATTACTTCATGTACTTATGCTGAATTAAAACAGAAATGTCATCTCCCTAATGAAATACCCTGTGTACAAAAACCTTGCTCTTTATAAAGCTCCAATTAAAATGATAAGTTCATTGTAGTAGAGACATTTTCTGATTAGATAAATATATATATATATATATATATATATATATATATATATATATATATATATAATGTTGAAGTCAAAGACTTTAAATTTGTGCCCTAAATATATGTATTTGTATAAAGAGATATTAAAATTATTAAGCAAATAAAGTTCACAAATGGTAAGCCAATTGAAAATTAGCCTCAACGCATTCAAATTTTAACAATAGGTACTAAAATTCATTAATTGTATTTGGTATAGTCTTCCCAGAGAAACCACCTTTCAATACAACTTGATGCACCTTGATCCAAAGCTTTTGACATTTATATGTCATTTTGATGACTTTTATCAGTCTTGGCATTTTTTTCTTTCTTTGACTTTTATTGTCCCATATTTTTCATACGTAATTATTATACTCACTGTAGGAAAATGTGTACGTATGAAACACATTTAAGTTCTTTTCCCTCTTCCTTTCACCTCCACTCATTTTTCTAGAATCAGATTCATTTATTTATAAGAAGTTATGAAGTTGATTATCATATATACAAATTGAAAAATAATGGTTAATAGGCCAAAGAATATATAAAATATGTAAGACAATTGTGTTAAGTCAAAGTACATTTTTACCTTAGATTATGCATTGGATTATGATAGTTTTTTTATTCTGTCTCTTTCCATATATATATATTTCATATAAGAGAAATATATATATATATATATATATATTTCATATAAGAAAAATAATATAGTATTTATGTTTGTGTGTTCTGAGATACTTCCTTAAAATTATTCTCTCAAGGTCTATCCATTTTCCTAAAAATGACCCCAGTCATTTACCTTTCTTTCTAATAAAACAGTGCTCTGCTGTGTATAAATGCCACACTTGATTCACAGCAATATGCTGTTGTATATAAATACCATATTTTCTTTATCTACTCATCTACTGATGGACATATTGGCTGCTCTCAATACTTAGCTATTATAAATTATGGTTTATCAACATTAACATGTATACATTACTGTAATATAATGTTTTCAATTCTTTTAGAAGTAACTCCTTAGGATAACAGTAACTGGGTCAAGTGTGACTCCTACTGTTGGCTTTTGAGAAACTTCCATATTGATTTCCACATGTATCAGTGTACAATGCCAGAAACAATGGAGATGTGCTTTTTCTCCCCATGGCCTTGTCAACATATTTATTAGTTGATTTCTAGATAATAACCATTTTTGCTGGAGATAGAATCTCGCTGTTATTTTAATTCCCATTTCTTGAATGGTCAGTGATGCAGAGCATTTTTTAAATGTATTTGTTGTCCCATAAGTTTCAGTTTCTCTCCATTTAGTATGATGCTGGTCATTGGTTTTTTATGTATGGCTTTTATCAGAATGAGATGGGCCTCTTATCCTATATTTCTCAGGGTTTTTATCAAGAATGGATGTCAGATTTTGTCAAATGCTTTTGCTGCATCTATTGAAGTGAATATGTGCTTTTTCCCCTTACATCAGTTTATGTGCAGTATTACCTTTATTAATTTGCATACTTTGAACCCTTCTTGCATTTCTTGGAGGAATCCTAACTTTTCATGATCTATGTTCTTTTTCATGAGTTGTTGAATTTTGTTGGTCAGTGTCTTACTGAGTATTATCTCTATTGATTCAATGGATTAGCCTTTGATCTTCCATTTTGGTTGAGTCCTTTCGGATTTTGAAATCAGGGTAATGCTTATTTTCAGAAATTACTGGGATAACTGTTCCCTTCAATTTCATTAATGAGTTTTAGTATTACTGGCTACAAATCCCTAAAGTGCTTTTAGAATTTGGCTGTGAATCTGTCAGGACCTTGGTTTGTCGTAGCTGGTAGATTTTTTGATTGTTGTTTTATTTTTAGTTACTTCTTCAATTTCACTGATATTGACTCACTCAGGACTTTTATTTCTTTTTGGATCAGCTTTGATAGCTCATATCAACCTAGAAATTTATTCATCTATTCTAAATTGTATATTTGTTAGAGTGAAAGTTGCAACATAGTTACTGATAATCTGGTTTGCACCAGAATCCATTGTGATTTCAACTTTTTCATTGTTAATTATATGAATTTGGATCTTTTCTTTCCTTATTTAAGTAAGATTGGCTAAGTAATTTGTCTAATTTGCTTAGTCTTTCAAATGACCTACTCTTCATCTCTTTGTACTGATTTTGAGTATAATCTCATTACTATCTGCATTGATCATTATAATTTTCTTCCTCATGTTAGGTTCAGATTATTCTTGGTTTTCTAGAAATTTATAGTCACTCATTAGGTTCTTTACTTAAGATCATTTTGCTGTTTTGAGGTGGGGTAGCAACACTATGATGTATTGACTTTTTCCTCACATTGTGTTACTTTCTGGATCCTGACTATATATTTTCCCTTTCACCTTTCCACTTGTTCAGCAAGGTGTATCCACTGGTTTTTACTTATTGACATTGTTGACTTTATTTCTAATTCTAGGATATCCTTGAAAACTTTTTTATAATGCTGGTTTGGTGGTTATGAATTTCTTGAGGTGTGCCTTCTCATGAAAATATTGTATTTATTCTTCAACTTTAAAGGACAGTTTTACTTATTCTAGTTATTCTTAGATTACCCTTAATCTCTGTATTATCTGGAAGTTGTTAGATCTGTGTCTCATTCTCTCCTATTGTTTTCAAAATGCCTTATATAGCTGGTCTTTGAAGGCATCATTGTCTTTATTTCTGAAATTTTGTCCTCTCATTGGTCTATTCTGCTGTCTGTATTTTTAATAGTACTTTTAATTTTCTGGATTTTTCATGGAAACATTTTAGGGCAGTCTAAATCTTTTATAAACTGGCCATTTATGTTTTACGTCATTTTGTTTGGGTCATCTAGCTTTCTATTATCACCTTCTGAGAGCTCCTGAATTATTTGGATTATTAAATCTGGTAATTTTTTTTTAGTTACATATTCTCTAATAAGAAGACTGAGTGTGTCTTAGAACTATTTTCTAGCCTTCTTTGCTATATTTTTGAGTAATTCAAGTGTGTGACATGTATTATTCTGCCTCTTGGAACACCAAGTGACTTGCTTTGGGACAGTTGGAAGCATAAGGAGCCATTCTATTGTCTTCTCTTCTCATGTTTCTATTGTTTTTACTTTTTCATCTGTTTTGTGCTTATAGTCTGAAGACATTGCTGGTAGTATAGAGTTCTCTTTAGTTGCTTTTTAGCAATGTAATCTGGATGTGACTGCCATCCTTTGCTTTTCTAAAAGCCCATGATTTGATCACCTTAGTTATTTTGGGATGGAAGACGCAATGTAGTTAGCCCAACAACCAAGTTCTCTAGGAATGTGCTTTAGTATTGTTAATGTCAGAAAAGCTATCAGAATGTTGAGTTATGGAGAAATAGTGATAATCTTGTGACTTTGTTAATCTGAAGCAAAATAGCTATAGAGGTATTCCTGGAGACAAGTTAGACATTAACATATCAGAAGAACAAGTTATGAACCACCCTTTAATTCCAGAGAAGAAACTAGCAGTTATGAGGTAACATTTAAGTAACCCATGTGTTGACTTATTGCTAATATGTACAAAATATAAGAATTATAATTTTGCTAATGTTAAACAAGAATTCAACAGTAACTATCAAAAGAGCAACAGAGTTTTATGACTATATTATCAAAAAATTAGGCTTTGGGAATGGGTGGATGCAGAAGGAATACTTTGAATCATGAGACTCTGCGGCACAAGAATAGAGAGATGTGGGACAAATGATCTCACTGGAGGACTGAAGAATGTCTGTAGGACTGGGTGAAGATACGACAACAATTTTGCAAGAAATAGAACGTGAAGGAAAAGAAGGGATAAAAGAAAATTGTAGGAAAAGTGAAAACAATACAGTAGTTAAGAATAAATAATAAGAAGGAAAAAGAAAGATGTTAAAACAGAGAGATAAAAGAATAAAAAGAAACTAGAAGCAAACATGAAGAACAAAGAAAGTTTGCCAAAGCCCTAGGAAATGTTGAAGAACAGCAAGGGAGAAAAAACAAAAAATAAAATCATGAAGAATAAACAGAAACAAAAAATCAACTTCAAACAATTTGCACATTCACAAATAGGAATGAAAGTACTTTAAAAAGAAAGGAAAATAATAATAAAAAATATTTTTCTGCGGTTTTAAGCCTGTGATTATCTTCTGGGGTCTACAGTTTTGCAGCCATGCCCAACTCAAGCCTGTCTTTCTCTGGCTGACAGACAACAGAGGCTGATCTTGGTTGGTGCTGGACAACTGATTCAAGTTGAACCTGGGGCTTTGGTCATGGAAGTAAGGCCTACATAATTTCTCCTACAACAGTCAGGGTGCCTATTGCCTTCCTGCCTGACCATCATTCCCTGACCCTAGACATGTCATTGTCCTTCACAGTGTGTGTGTGTGTGTGTGTGTGTGTGTGTGTGTGTGTTTAATGGAGTTTAATTTACATTCTTTAAAAATGAGCCAATTGCAAATGTACAATTCAGTTTTGACAAGTGCATGTCCTTGTGTATTTGGTCCCTCAAAATAGATGTTGGTTCTACTTAGATATTCTCCTTCCTATTCTGGCTTGAAGTGTCTACTAATCAGCTCCACCACTCTAGATGGGACAAATACCTGACATCCAAAATGAAGCCAGGAAAGGTTTATGCAGCTTACAGTTACTGGAGGTTGCAATCCATATTTAGCTGGCTCCAGGGCAGAGGAGCACATGGCAGAGAGCAGCAGTTCAAGCAGAACAGCAACAATAACAACAGAGAACAACAGAAAAGGATTCTCTCTCTTTCTGTCTCTATCTCTCTCTGTCTCTCTGTCTCTCTCTCTGTCTCTGTCTCTCTCTCTCTCTCTCTCTCTCTCTCTCTCTCTCATTTTTCAGTACCAGGGATTGAACTCAGGTCAAGTCAGGCAAGCGCTTATTCTATTGAGTTATCTCCCCAGCTCTCTCTGTCTCTCTTATGTTACATTCAGGCTCTCTGCCTCAATATATCCAGTATATCCGCCTCAGACCACACCGATAATCCCCACAGTACCCAGACCCATAATCTCATCCTTGGATCATCTATAATCCTGGTGGATTATGAATTAAACTCAAACTCTAGAAGTCTACATTCCATGATTGCATGAGGCTTTGGGGGGACAACTAGATGCAAAATATAACAGTTAGTTTTCCTAGAATTTTATTCATATGAGCTCAAACAATATAAGTGTTTTATGCTTATTTTTAGAAATCATAATGGTTTCTTGTTTTTTTAGTTTTAATGAGAAAGAAGTAAGGAGACAGTTTCAAAATAGGTTTGTAAAATAGTTACAATAGTTAATACATATCATATTATTGTCTTCACAGTGGTTGTTTATAAGATGCAGACATGATATCTTTAGAAATCATAATGTTTTTGAGATTAATCTGTACTCTTCTAATGATCTATTTATTTGTTTCATGGAAGTACAACCAAATAGTCCCTTGCCTATGGATGTGTTCACATTGTTTATATTTGAGGCTACCTTTAATAAATTTGCCGCGTATATTTATATGCAAGTCTTTTTATGGATATATGATTTTATTTTTCTATAAGTGGACCCTGTGTTTTAAAGTAAGTACTCATTTACATTAATAAAAATTTCCAAACTCATTACCAAGCTGAAATGTGACGATTTTTAAAATAAGTTATCTTTCATTTCTAAAAGAGCTAAATTTCCTTAAAATTGACAGTATAGCTTCACTTAAATGTATGTAAAATATTACCCTTCTGATAAAGAAATTAATCAAAACAATAATTTACTTACAGAACATGACCTTTTCTTGATATGATGATGATTATTATCAAGTCCTCTGTTAACTTCCTTTTTACTCTTTCTTTTCCCAAATTAAGATACAACTATCAGAACAACAGAGCTAGAAAGCTTCCTTTTGTGGGAATTCTTGTGTTCATCTTTGCTGATGAACATAACAAGGCTTCTACTTAACATGCAAGATAAACAATGGCTGAAATACACTTACATTAATAAGGCTTTACCTGCACGCATTGCCCTAAGTACAGAAGGGAAGCAGGGCTCACCATCTGGCACTTCAGGGGTGGGGGTGTCTCCAGGCATCTGCTTCAGCTGCAAGCGCATGGTAACCCTTGGAATCACCCTCCTGTTTTTGCACTTTCTGCTTCTCATTGAGCCTGGATGCTCCAAACTGAAAAGTACGTGAATCTTGCTGTTAAGAGAGTTGCCTTAGACCGACTACCAAAGTCCCTTTCCTTGCATATGTGTGCAGCTAATGTGCCCATGAACTCATGATCTCTGGAGTACAGTCCTTCCTCAACTTCCTGGTCTAGTTTCCTCCACCCTAAGCAGGGCAGCTCTGAGTTGGGGCTTCCGTTGTCTCCAGCACTGAGCTGCAGGACTGAGTCAGGGTCAGTATGGGACTTCATCTCATGTCTCTCATGTGCTTTGCGTCCCTCTTCTCCTGGCTGCCCCTTGTCATCCTCCTACCAATTTTCCTAGGGAATCAGGACAAATGACATCCATGCTGTTAAGACAGCATGCTCCTGCCCTAGTCTCAGTCCTATCCCATTTTGTCCACAGAGTCTCATGCCACAGCATCTTCTGTCAAGCTCTTGGTCCAGGATCCTCATCTCCCTACCAGACAAAAGGTTCAGTTTTTCTCACTGGTATCTTCAAAGCTCTTCCCTTCAGGCTCCAGAAGATCTCTCTGTCCACACTTTGCCAATTTCAGATGATGAAGCGTAGGATCCGGACCACAGGTTTGGGGAACTAGCTTTGTCCATGTCCCATTCAGGATTTCCCATTCCTAGAATTATAGATTTCTAAATTACCCTGAAAACTCCCTCAAAATGAGCACATCTCCTACTTAAATCAAACCTCTTTAATTATTTTGTTTTGATCGAGAGAACACAGCCTAGTTTTATGTATGAAAATATTTCTAGTTTTAAATGTGTTCGATTTTGCTCTTGGGGAGGAAAAAAGAACCATAATATTATAGAGCTAGAATATATTAATTTTTATTAAAGTTGCCTCATATGTAACAAATCACCACTTTCATTGCACAAGGCTCTAGCTCCCTGGTACGGAAAGCTCCTGTTACATTCCTGCTGAGATCCAGGTACACCCTTCAGTAGAAAGTTGGGAGCACTGAGCAAGCAACTCTGCTCCTCCTGAGTATGAGAGGTGTGGACCACACAGTTCAGTGTGTGTGGCTCTGGAAGTGCATGAATTTTTTCATGGTTAAGGAACGGCTTCTTAGAGGCTGAGGAGAGAGCTCTGTGGCACAAGTACCTGCCTGGCAAGTACAAGGTAATGAGTTTGAACCCCAGTCCCCCCCCCCAAAAAAAAAGGCAAAGGCTTTTTTGTGATGCCATGTTAAAGATATTCAGAACTCTACTGCATAAATCACTCAGTGACATTGGAAGAACCATGTAAACCAGCACTAGAGAGGACAGTGTCTTCAGAATAGTTTTAAAGGTCAATTTTGATGCTAAAATATTCAGTCCTCTAAGAAAGAGGACCCAGTGACACCTTGAACACCAGGCAGAAGCATTAAACTTACAGTGAAGCCAGTATGAAAGCTGGGGGTGAACCAGTGCTGATCCTAAGAATTAATTGAAGATTATAGCATTTGCTTGTTTAATCTGATACTTGAAAACATTTTGTGTTCAAAAGCCTTATTCTGACCCCAGCATTGTTCACAAATAGCTCTTATCAAGATAATCAGATTAAGAGTTTATTTTCAGAATTGGAATGCATCATCTCTTCTTAATGCTGGTAAAACAGGGATTGCAAGATGCCAGGAACCACTTCTCCTTCCCCTTTATTCCTACACCCATAGCTTTGGGGAGGAGGTGACTAATAAAACCAATTTTAAAATATTAATTTCCGAGAATCCATAGAAGCTAGACATGTCCAAAGAATGCAGTTTTTCCTAAAGGAATATAAGGGAAAAATCATTAAAGCAAGTTCCTAGGAAGTTTGGAAGAGAAGTGTCAGCTGGTAGGGACCTTTTACTATCACCTTCCTCCCTCCATGCTTGGTACATAGACACTGATGTAGAGCAGCTATTGTCCAGCCATATATAACAGTGAGGAAAAGTCCTGTGGAAGACAAAGGCTTCATGACTGATGGATGGGATTAGTTGATCTGGTGATTTTTGGCAAACAACTACCCGATTTTGTGGGAAAGATAAAATCTGAAGTCTGTTTATGGCACTTGCTTTTGTTTTATTTTGTGTTTGAATTTTGTTTTTCACAACAGAACATACACCTCCACCATATTTGCCTGACGTTTTCTCTGGTGCTATGGCATGGACACAGTTTATTCACATCAAGCCTCATGTGGAGCCTTGGGCCTCAGACAGCAATGTTGAGAAGCCTGGCTTGGGAGAAGGGATGGGCCTTGGAGGTGGGGCCTTCATCAATGGGTTGATGCCTTTGTCCAGGAATGAGATGTTATGAAGCAAGCTTTGTCCCTTCTAGATGCTTCTACTTGTCCTTCTACTTTCTACTGTGAATTCAGAAAATTACAAGACCAACACCAGAAGGCTCATACATGCCTGCATGGTAACTCTGAAATGCTCAGCATCCAGAAACATGGTTCAAAAGAAACACTTTTCGCCATAAATTTTCCAGTCTTAGATATTTTTTAGCAGTAACAGAAAAAAGACCATAGTACCTGGGTACCTTCGTGTTCAGAAAACTGTATATTCCTGCCCATCTCCCATCTTTTAGACACTCCATTGTCTTCTGTACATTTCACTTATGTTATAAAGAATCATTGTCTTCAGCTTTGCTACACTGAAGAACATAGGACCTTGCATGTGAAATTAATAGCAGGGCCTTTAACTTCATTTAGCATCCACCTCCCAACACCCACCAGCAAACTGGTTTCTGTCTCAGCAAATTTCCCCGCAAAAGTAGCATCATAGGAACGCGCAATAGAGTTTTATTTATTATGGAATAACTTCGCTTTAAGTGAGTTTTAATGGCAAAATTGGGGGAAAAAAACAAGAGGCAATTGCTATGGCTTACATCTAAAATATCCCCAAAGTCTGACGTATTCAAAGGTTGACCTTTGGGAGGAGTCCAACACATCATTAATGGGTCAATCCATGGATGAGATCATAACTTGGCGACATTGTTGGGAATTTAGCAGAGGCTGCAGAGCCTCCTGTAGGGAGTGACCCACAGGGGCAGTCATGTGGATTATACCTGTGCCCTGGTTTCTTCCTCTGAAGTTCTGTCCCTACCCCATCTGCTTCCTGACTGCCAAGAGGTGAGCAACTTCCCTCTGACATGCCCTTCCACCATCATGCTTCTGTCTTGCTATAAGCCAAAGAGCTACAGCCAGCTGACCAAGGAGCACCACCTCTGAAATTGGGAGTAAAGGTAAACTTCTCCAGCTGTAGGCTGTTGCATTCAGGTATCTGTCATAGCAGCCAAACCTGATCAATGCAGCCAGTACTTAAGAGTGGAGCATGTAGTAGCAGAAGCCAAGATGCTTGAAAAGAAGTTTAATTGTTCCACACACTGTACTTCCAACAACATTTTCTTTCATTTCTAATTTTTTTTCAAACACCAGCTGCCAAGGCATCCATTTTTCCAAGCCCACCCACTTGACTGCTCCTGTTCCTTTTTGCCTTTCTCTTACACTCTGTTGTCTCACCGTTGGGCGATCCTGTGTCCCCAAGGCTTGTACAGGACACATCTTTCTAGCAGTTATGGATAATGGAATCAGGGAAAGGTCAATGGTTGGAAGCTGTGTGAGCATTCTGATGTGGAACTGCAGCAAATTATTTTGTGATGACCTTGCTAGCGGGGGAACACCCTGTCCCTAAGTATGAGGAGTTGCACGGCCACCTATTCTGGGAAACCTGCATTAGTCCATCTGTTTATGCTCTAGAGCAACTTGAGGGGCGAAATGGCCATTTCTCGTCCTACAGTGACTTCACGTGTGCTCGTAGATTACCTGCCCCATCCAGATGCACCCAACTGTGCTGGACTTCCAGGTCAGGTAAGGGAAGAGGCATCAGTATTTTACTCTTGAGGATTTTTAAATCTGTAGAAATGTAGCCTATTATTACATTAAAGGCTGACATTTCCCATCATGTCCCCAAAGAAACAAGGGTAGTGCTCAATATATGAAATCTTTGACCTTTTCAAAGGCTGCTTCAAAGTTTTGAGCTGAGGCCTGAGATTTTTTGCATAACCAGGAAGTTTTCCCAAGGAGCCAGAATTTGCCTACAGATCACATAATCAGAGCCTCCAAATATTTAGAGTTAACTGTACAAAAGGATTTGTGCTTTATGGAAAAACTGAGATAAAGAGGAAGCACAAGGAGGAAGACTTCCAAGCTTTGAGAATATTCATGACAGTGATCTACAGGAAGGGCTCAGAAGACAGGGAAGTTCACCAGCAAGGCAAACCACAAGCAAGACTTCCTGCCTGGAGGAAAATGGGTGTGAAGAGGCTGAGCTAGATTTCTTCCCTGCTGTCCTCATCTCTACAGCTCACTAGAATGTATTTTGTAGTCGCAGGCATCTCTGAATCTAACATTGGCTTAAGTTTATGAATTATTGGGAAAGATGATTTTTCTGTTTTTACATCTACTCTCCACAAGAGTCCAGGACAAGGCATTTTACTTTTAAATTTATGCACTTTTTAAAAATGTTTTTCTTTCTTTTCCTTCTAGTGGGTGCACTGATTTTTGAAGCCCAACTTTCTGCTCTGGGTGAGAGTCAACTTTATTCATGGTCTTTGTCCTAGTTCTCTGCCAAGTGAAGACCTGGGTTCTGATCTGGTCCAGGCTTGTCATTTAAATTAGAGTTTCTATCCCTATATAGGATTGGTGCCTCACATGTACCTGTTAGCTTCCACTCTGGTTTGAATTTTATATGGTTTGTAGAAAGGGTTGACAAATAGCTTCTTTGATTCCACATTAGTTTTTTTATCGCAGCTGCCAGAAATGGCCACAAATGCAGTGGCTTAAAGTTGCTTGTATTAATGGTCTTACTGTTGCATAGATCAGAAGTCAGACCTGGGTTTCAAAGTATTGGGTAGCATGTGACTTTTTTTTTTTTTTTCTGGAAGCTTTGGGGAAGCATCCATTTCTTGACTTTTTCCAAATTCTGCATGCTCATAGGTCCCACCCTCAGTTGTGATGCTAGCATAGTGGTGTCCATGACTGTGATCCGTGGGTCATCACTGCCTATGACACTGTCTTCAGTGGGCAAAAGTCTCCTTGAAAGATCATAATGATAATCATATCTAATTTCTTCTCCAGTGTTTGGACCAGAACTTATCTTCTGATGCCTTTTGCAGTTTGAGAAGAACGATAATGCTTAGGGAAAGGATTCCACCAAGGTGCCTGTGAAGAGACAGGGTTCACTTTTCCTTCTGTCACTGTTATGTTTTATGTCTAGTTGTCTCCCCAAAGCCTCATGGGACAGGGACTTCATGATTGATCGAGTCTTGAGACTTGAGATTTGAGAATCATGAGACTTGATTCGCGATCCCTGGGATTATGTGTTATAGTAGCAATGGGACTGTGGGTATTAATGCTGGAATTATAGGTGTGGTCTGAGGTGGATAGGCTAAGGCAGAGAGCCTGATGTAATTTAAAGAGAGACAAAGAGACAGACTAGTACTGTTGCTCTGCTGCCCTGATTGGTTGGCTGCCTCTGCCACCATTTTGTTGCTGTTTCACTGCCATGAACTGGATGCTCTCTGCTCTGTTCCACTCAGCCTTGGACCAGCTGAATATGGACTGAAACCTCCACAAACTGTGAGCTAAATAAACCTTTCCATCCTTCTATTTGGGGTCGTGGATTTGTCCCAGCAATGAGTACAAAGTAACTAAGACAGCCACCAACTTCTTAGAGGAACTTGAACCGACTATTTCACTTTCTTAAATTTTAATTTCTTAATGGGTAAAAAGAAAGGATTGGACTAGATGATCTTGTAGGACAGTTTGAATCCAGACGGAGGACTTACAGAGAATTCCAGATTCACAGCCTTTTGCTTTGGAGAAATAATACTTTATTTTGGAGGAATTAAATATCAAGGGCTCTATCCAGAGCCAGACTTACAATCTTCCTTCTCTCTGTTCCCATACACATTTATGATCTGATAATTGTGCCACTTCTATCCTTGGGAGATATGGTGGTGGTGTCTTAGTTACTTTTTACTCATTTCTGGGACAAATACCCAACACTCAAAATGAAGGAAGGAAAGTTTATTTAGCTCACAGTTACTAGAAGTTTCAATCCATATAGTGGAGCAGGGCAGAGAGCATCCAGTTCGTGGTGGCAGAATAGCAACAATCGCAACAGATGCAACCGACCAAACAGGGCAGCAGAGAGCAACAGCTTGAGTCTGTCTCTGTCTATCTTTATATCACATTCCGGCTCTCTGCCTCAGCCTATCTACCTTAGGCCACACCCATAATCCCAGAAGGACTCAGACCCATAGTCCCATCAGTACTAAAACACATTATCCTAATGGATCATGAGTCAAGTCTCAAACTGTAGAAGTGCCCACCCCATGATTGCATGAGGCTTATGGGGGACATAAAACATAACAGGAGGTGTTTCATTTTATTAGCTTAATTCATTTTAGTATTTGGAGGAAGATGGCTGCATTTGTGTCTGTGTGGCTGTGGTCCTGTCTGTTATCTATGTGGAGTTTGTGAATGGAATAAAAGTTTTGCTAAGAGTTTTGTTTATAAACCAAATTGTTTGCAAAATAATGTTGAACGGACATATTACTGTGATAATTTTGAGATCTTAAGGTCTTTTTATGATCAGCCTCTAGCTACCTTACCACCTGCCTCCTCCCTCTACTCAAGACATACCTACTTCCCAGTCCCACTGAAATACTCAAAGGCCCCATCTACAGGGTGGCAGAGTGTGTTGTAGAAATGGCAGTGTCACCTGATGGCAGATGACCTCAAAAAGCTTCCTGAGCAACCAAGCTTAATAAGAAGCTCAGGGGCCTAAAGATGGGGTTCTCAAAATTGCGTGTGAACTTTGTAGGAGTGAGACACTCAAAATTCTCTGGGCAACAGGAACAAGATCCAGTGAAAGTGACAGGTCCAGAGAACCTCAGTGTATTTTAAATGAACTATCTTCACATCCAGGACAGAGCCTGAAAGCTTACATAAGCTGTCCTATATTAGACCTCAAACCATCTTGAATTTGTCTTTTTTTGCATGGGCTAGCTCCAGTTACCCTCTTCACTCTTCTTGTCTGAGGACTCTTAATCCTACACATTGATAAGGGATGTCAGAGTCATTGATCTCATCTCTGCCACATACACATCATCAGCTTTACAGCTTGGGCTGCTATGATTCATCATGGTGCCCAATATTTTCACTGAAAACCTCAAATGAAATATTCATTTTAAGCTGGGCGTGGTGGCTCACGCCTGTAATCCCAGCACTCCTGAGTCTGAGGCAGGAGGATTGGTGCGAGTTCGAGACCAGCCTGGACTACAAAGGTGAGCTCAAGGTCAGCCTCAACTGCATAGGTAGACCCTGTCTCAAAAAGACAAAAAAAAAAAAAAAAAAGAAATATTCATTTTAATACTCTTTTTCAGAATATAAGAGAAAGTTTATAGTGAAGAAAGCCAATGATAAATGTAGATTTAGCAGTGTCTGGACTCACCAGGGCCACTGTATTTCCTTTGTTCTTAGAAGGCTATTTATTTTTCTTTCCTTCTTTCTTTTTTTCTTATTTTTTAATTTATTTTTATTTATTTATTTATTTATTTTGGTGAGACTGGGGTTTGAACTCAAAAACTTGCACTTGCCAGCCAGGAACTTGTGCCACAGAGCTATCTCCCTGGCCCCAGAAGGCTATTTTTTGCCCCAATGGGATTCTAACTTTTGTTCCTGCTTATCTCTCTATAGACCTAAATTGAGTTATTTCCTGCTGTTTTTGGTGCTACATCCAACTGCACCTATTTATTCCAAGATTAAGTTTGGTTTGGAAAGCCATGGACAAACAATCCCAAAGTGCCCATTACTGGGCAGGACAAGGGACCCATGGGTTTGAATGACCCTGCGCTTTTGCATCCTGTTTCCTGGGAGCCTGCTCACACGGAGATTTTTATGTGGCAATAAGGAGCCTGAAACTCCCTCATAAGCTTCCTCAGCACACAGCAAGTGTCCTAGCACTTCGCTTAATTAACTTCTAACCTGCTGGCCAAGGGGACCGTATCTTCTCCTTTAACTGCCAATGAAGTCTAGATCTCAAAATCTGTCTTGATTTTACTAGAGATTTCTAGTTGTTAACTACAAACCTTGTTTTTCTTACTCACTTGGACTTTACAAAGTGGACAACTGTGGGAAACTTCCTTTTTTCTCTCTTTTTTTTCCTTTCCACTTAGAGCCAAGCCAATTCTGACATTCCTTCTGGATTCATCTGAAGGCCACTGCAATACTGGCAGGAACTAAAAGCAACAAATATCAAATATCAAGAGCTGCTACAAATATATTATGAAACATATGAAAAATTATGAAAAATATATACTTACGTGCTTGTAAAATATATTATGGAAAATATATTTACATATTGTGAAAAATATACATATATTTTTGGATATAACACAAATTGAAAGAAAATTTTATATTGGGGTATCTTATTTTTCCAAAAAGTATTAGATTTTCTACTTTTTCATTAGGTAAGAGATATTAGTCTGAAATTTAGAGAAAAAAAGAACCATTAAATGTGGCGGCAAAAATAGAATAATAATCCTTTCAGACTAACAAAAGATATGGAGCTCACTGGAATCAATTACTTACCTATTCGCATGTTCACTCCTTCATCCAGTCTTCACCATCTTTTTTGTTCCTGTCACAAAATGTGGAGGAGGCCAAAGTAACTGAGCCCTTGAAGAAGACAGAACCTTGGAGGGTCTCCCCAGTAACAGCACTTCGGAGGTCTGCCACATAGCTCTTGGTCTAGTTGCCCAACCAAAGACCGTAAGAGCTTTGTTTTGTATTTGTTTGCACCAACAGTTGAACCCAGGACCTTGTGCTTGCCAGGCAGGCACCATACTGCTAAGCTATACTCCTGACCCTTGAGCTCAGGATCTTTGAAGATGTGAAGGGGAACACCCCACTTCTGTATATGTCACATGCATATTTTTCTGTCTTGAAAATGTACTGTTCATATATTGATAAATTTCACATATTTTTTTCAAGTATATGAACTACAGCTTAGTTAAAATAGTCAATTCCTGAAAAAACAACTTAATAGACTCATATTTTACTTAGAGATGCTTTGATTCTAATCATGCATGAGAATAACCCAAGAAACATGAGAATAGAGAAATGTGGGTTCCACCCAAGCATTTTCTGATGCTGTCAGACCATCTGGAGCTTCAGTAGTGAGTGATACTAAATTCCACAAGATATTCTGGTGGGGCATGAGAGACACAATTTATGAACTTCCCAGGTCTGGGATTACTCAGTTCCTTCATCATTAAAAACTTGGAGCAATATAAACATTTTTAATATCTCATAAAAGAACATTTTTGGGGACATGAATGAAATAGGTTCAGTGCATGAATATGGAAAAAACCTACTTATTGTCAGCTAAGATGTTTAGTTTTCTCCTCTGTCATTTTGTTGGAGACGAAAGTGCTTCACAATGGTTCCAAGGTTTTCACAAGCTGAGGAGTGCCGTGCCAACTAAGCCCTCAAATGGCCATGACATTTGTCTTAATATTCTGAAACTAAATGATCTGCTCTCCTAAACATAGCCTTGGAGCATAGCTTTTGATATGTACCCTTGGAGTTGTTCTGATTGGTACAGTTTGCCTCCTATGTCCTTTGAGATATTTTGTTGAAATTGAAAAGTAAGGGAAACAAAAAATTTAGCCTTTCCAACTTACATTTTTCTAAGACAGTCTTGCTAAATCTCAAAGTTGCCCTGACACGCCCACTTCAGTTTGTTTTTGTTAGGCCTTTTCCATAGTTTTCCAATTTAGCTGGTTCAGGATTCTAAGTTTTTCACTCTTAGATTGTTTATCCAAGATCAACCCCTGCTTTCTCCTTAAATGATACCATTTGTTCTTTATTTCTACTAGTGTCTTGTATAAGGCAAGAAACAACCTCAGGACATGACATTTCCCTTATGTATAAGGTAGACTAGCGAGTCATTAAAGTGTAAGTATAAAAGAGCGGAAAGGAAATGAGGTCTATGCAGTAAGATCACTTATTTTTAGAGCCAGTATTTATAAATGCAAGAACACAGTTGCTTGTACTCATCTTATAAATAATTTGAGACTTGGTGGTAACTTTTAAAAGAAAAAACACAATCTCCCAAGTCTTAAAAATATGGCTTTCATGTCAACAAGGCATATACATGTTCCATTCATTTTATTCAATTCATCAGTGCAGGAGGAAATTGGTAAGACAGTAAAGTTGGTTCAAAGAGCATTTGAGGTGTTGAATTTTTTGGTCATTCTGAAATAAACAAAGGAACAAGAATGACAGAATAAAAGACATGCTTCAGATGGTGATCCACAGGCAATATTACAGAAAGGTCAACATTTCCAACTAGTCTTGATTTAAGAACCACAAACATATGTATTGTATGATGCCCTGCTTCTATCTTTGTTTCTGATTTTGGTTCTTGCTTTTGCTTTTACTTTTCAAAATAAAATTAACAACAAAAAATAAAAGGCACAGAACACACACCACAAGATAAATGAATATATATATATATATATATATATATATATATATATATATATATCACAGAAGAAACGCCCAAAAAACAGTGAGCATCAAAATAATATTTTCTCATGAAAGACGTCATAAAATCCTATAGTTTATAGTTCTGACTATTGAAATTTACTTAATCATTCTAAATAAATAAAATATAATTGTTAAGTGTATTTAGTACAGGGTCTCACTACACAGACCGGACTCATAGTGATCCTCCTGTTTTGAGTCTCTCAAGTGCTGGGATTACAGGTGCTCACCACCACGTCGGTTCTCAATCGCAGCCTCAGGGCAACCCCGGGGAGGTGGGCTGGCAAGGCATAAGGCGATCAAGCCCCTTTCCCTGCATCTACCTATGTAGGTGCTTTAATCTGCTCATCTATTTGGCCAGCCTAAAGTAGAATATTTTAAAGAGAATAACACTAGTAAAAATTGAAACAATACAGAAAAGAAAAATTCCACCTGATATCTGCATCTCCACTGGATGAAAACATGCTGGGATTACTCTATAATAAATAATGAGTCAACCCAACTCCGTTAGACTCAGTGACCACAGCTGACCCTGCTAAACTAAACAAAAACTCAGCAGAATATTGAAAGAACATACTGTATATCTTTTTACCTGCCACTTGGGTTTTGAACTACTTTTCTTTCTACAATTAAGTGATAGTAATATTTTCAAGACCATATGCCCTGAGATATCTCTGAGGACAAATTTTCCAGGACAGTAATGAGTCCTGCTTGCTCCTTCACATGGTTATTCCTGCATGTACGGTGTGCAGAGGCTCGCTATAGATGTGGTGCACCCTGCACTGCACATACCAAGTGCAGGCATTTCTAATCTCCTTGGAAACAGTGATTTTTATTGTTGGAACAGGAACACAAGACTGTGGCCCTTAGCATTAGCCTTATCAATTAGTTTTCTTTTTCTAGTATTCTCCTCATCTGAGTCCACTGCATATATTCCTCATCTTTGCGAAATAATTATTTTCTCATTAGACCGTACTTGTTCCTTGGAAGTATTCATTAAATGCATTCCATTGTCCTTTGGTAGCAGCTTTCCCACAGGTGTTTAGAAATCAAGAAAATAAGGAGTGGCATTCCTAGGTGCTCATCAAGGGCCAGGGCTTCCTGTAACAACACTGCTGCAGCAGTTTTGAAAGATGAGTTTACATTTCATTTCCTTTATTGATGCCACTCATATTTTATGAGAACGTTTGCTGGAACATTAAAAAATGGGTAAACCCAGCTTTCACACCTTACATCATCTTGAAAAAAAAGAGAGAGAAGATGAGAAGGAACTATGGCATTGGCAGTTTGTTTTCTCACTTTCAGGTTGAAGTTATCTTGAAAGCGAAGTCCTCAAAGGCCTAATCCTTGTCTCCTGAGGGGGTCCATAATGATATCATGGTCACCTGTACTAAATGAAAATGTTATTAAGTTTTGGTAACATTTTCAAAAGTGCTCTCAGGCTTGGCACTTATTTTCTAGTAGAGAGTATTCAGCGTGGTGAGCCAAACTTTTTGGAAAGCTGTCAGTCTTGATTCTTAGTGCTGCCAGTCTGTGGGCACATTATAACATCTTGTGGTGGCATTGTAATTTTCTCCAATTTGCTAACGAAGAATAATTATACAAATAATTCAGCCTGACTATCTCCTCTTGACCACTACAAACCTCCCCGCTGTTCCTCAAAGCTCTGTTTGTTCCCCATTTCTTCTCTTGCTTTAAACCCCTCACTGGTTTGAGTGCCTTTTATTTAAAGAGAAATTGGATACCTACTGCGTAAATTTCTGCAGGGAGTCTTTTAATGTAGACTGTTGCAATTTTCTCCAGAAATATGCTAATAATTACAATGGCTAGGGACTTGGACTTTGTTATCTACAGAAGAGGAATTACACAAGAAAAAGAGAAAAAATTCAACTCTTTCCACCACCAAAAAGAAAATAAAACAGAAAAAAAAGTACTAAAGGGAAAAGGAAAACCAAGTTATTTGGTAAGGAGCAGGCTGCAGATAGATAGGTGCTCAGAAGTAGCAGCTGCAGCCCCTGAGCTTGGCATAGTCTACTAGGGAAGCCACGCAGAAGGGAGAGAAGTGAGCCTTGTATCTGCAGGATAGTGATGCTGAGGTCCGCTCCCATAGTCGTGGCAACAGACCATGCACTTATACTCCTGGAAGGAGAAATGTCCTCTGTCCTCTGTCACTTCTGCTAGAGGAAAGGAGGTGTGATCTACAAATTCACGAGCCCAGATTACTGGTTGCAATTGGATTAAGAGAACTCAGAATTTTGTTTCTCATTCTTATTTAAAAGACAACTTTTAAAAATAAATTGCATCATCATGAAGAGAGAAAGATATTCTAGGAAAAACATGATTTTCCTAGAACCCAGTATGCATTGAAGTGCTGCTGAATGCAGTGTTTGAGCAGCAGCGTGCTTTTACCGTGGGGTTACTTGCAAAGGAGATTATTTAAGGAAACCTGGGGACTCCTACTTCTATTCTCAGGCAGGCATTCAGGGGCTCGGGCTGATCTTTTTTCACAACTTTCTGAACATGCAATCACATTGTTTGGTTGTTTCCACAATATTGCAGAGGAAAGAAGCTTTCTTTTCAGAATTTTTACACGAAAGATGAGGCAGAATGATTCCTCTTACTAATGCTTAAATTGAAGAGCTGAAATGTGAAGGAGGTCCATCATAAGACCACAACCAAGCTGTAGTAGAACCCAAGATAGGTGAATCTTTTATACGGTTTGTAGCTCAGTCTGCATGCAATAGCTTTAAGGGTTTCTTTGATGATAAAGGTGCTAAGGAGGTCTGCTGATTAAAAAAGGAACATAATGTAATGTTAAGTAATAGTAGTAAGAAAACCAGCAGGTCTTTTTGGAGTTTCACAGAAAAGTGAATTCTCAAATTAGCATTAATAATAAAACAACAGTGGGCTGGGGAGTTAGCTTGGCGCCTGCCTGTCAAGTGCAAGGACCTGTGTTCTATTCCTGGTGCCACATGAAACCCTGAGCATGGTGGTGCACGCCTGTAATCCCAGCATAGGGGGTGGGGATGTAGGGGGGTGCGGCTGAGACAGGAGGATTACTAAGAGCCCAAGCTGTGTAGCAAAACCCTGTACCAGATAAATAAATAATTTTAAAAAATGAAAAATAAACCAACATTTAATGGCTTATAGTTTGGATCTTCTTTAATTTTAAGGAGAGAATAAAATAATAAAAATGATACAGAATTTCAAATCAAGATGATAGGAAATTAACAATGATTTTTATATTGCATATTGTTATCTTGAGTAGTTGCTCATATTAACACACAAAGACATGCAAAATTGATCAAACAATATAAGCAAGTTTTCTTTCATAGAACAAATACAATTTAGTGTAATTATCTTAACTATCTTGTATACATATACATATTTTTCCTTTTTTCCCTTCTTTTTCTCCTTTCCTCTATCTCAGTTGCTTGTTTTCTTTTATTTTCTTTTGTTGTTTCATTTCTGAGCAGTTTCTTTTCCTTTCACGGTGTGTAATGGACCTTTTGAATCTTACTTAGTCTTTTGGTTTCTTACCTAAGGGAGACAATATGTTTACACAACAGAGGCTGATTTATTTCACTTATCAGTATGGACTCTAGTTGCATGTCTCAAATCTATCTATCTATCTATCTATCTATCTATCTATCTATCTTTTTTTGGGTCTTTTTCAGACAGGGCCTATGACAAGGCCAGCTATGCAGTTCAGGCTGGCCTTGAGCTCACTTTTGTAGCCCAGGCTGGTCTCAAACTCTACTGATTCTCATAGCTCAGGCTCCCAAGTGCTGGGATTATAAGTGTGCACCACCATGCCCAACCACATCACTATGTTTCTTTATAACTGAGTAATCATCTGTTGTATAGAAATACCACATTTTTTATTCGGTTCCTCAGTTGATGGACATTTGAATTGTTTCAAATATTTAGCAATTATAAATTCTGCTGCTATAAGCATGCATGCATATATATATATATATATATATATATATATATATATATATATGCATGTGGTATGATGATATGATGTGTACATTGGTTTTGGGAAAATACAATGCCCAGGAAAGCAATAGCTGGGTGAAATGGGATCTCTAATCCTAGTTTTTTGAGAAATCTGCACACCGATTGCTAAAGCAATGGCATCAGTCTACACTGCCACCAACAGCAGACAAGGGTTCTTTTTTCTTCTGAGCACCTCCAGCATGTTAGGTTGATTGCTTGGTGTTACTCATTCTTTCAGAGATGAGACGGAATCTCAATGTTGTTTTAATATGCATTTTTTAGAATGAGTAATGATGCCAAACATTTTTCATGAACTTATTTTGCAATTTCTAATTTTTCACCTTAGAAATGTTACATATTCATCTCAGATGCCCCTTTTTTTGACTGGGTCAAAACTTTAGAGGAGCAGCTTTTTAAAATTTCTTTATGTATTCAAGATAGAAGTCTTTTGTCTGAGGGAGAGTTAGGTAAAATTTATTTCCAATTTGTGCATTTTCTTTTTACTCTATTGGTGATTCCTTTTGATATGCAAAATTTTTCATTGAGATCCCAGGTGTATTTCCCTATGCACTTTGTTTTTCATTCATGAAATTTCCCTACCCCTGTGTTTTCAAGAGTTTTACCTATTGTCTACTCCAGTAGATTTAGTGTTTCTGTTTTAATAGTTAGATCTTTGTTACATTTAAACTTTAATGCATGGTAATAGAAATGGGTCTAACTTAAGCCTTTGACATGTGAAAAGCCAAATTTCCAGAACCATTTATTAAAGAGACTAATTTTCTTTCAGTGCAAATGTTTGACCCGTTTTACAAAGAGGAGGTGGCTGAGTATGTTTGTGGTTATGTTGGTGCCTTTGAGCCTGATCCATTGATCCTCACATCCCTTTTTTGCCAGTACCAGGCTCATTTTATCACAGTAGCTTTGTATAATTTCAAGTCAGACATTGTAATATCTCCTGCATTGCCTTTGTTGCCCAGGATTGCTTTTACTATTCTAGGTCTCTTCTGGATCCAAATGAATTTTACAACATTTTTTTAGATTTATGAGTTATGCTAGTGATATTCGGATTGGGATTTTATTAAATTTGTATAACAGCTTCAGGAGCATGGCCATTTTCTCAATGTTGTTCTTCTTATTCATGCCTATTTCATTTAGTGCTGATTGCTGGCTCACCATGGAGTGGCAAAAGAATGATCAGTTTCACAGGAGACTCAAAGTTGGAGCAACAGTTTAATCCACAAAGGCCAGTCACTGAACACCCTGATGGGCAAGCCAGAAGATGTTGGCCCCAACCCTTCTTTCTTCTTGGCTGAAGAATCTTCTTAGTTTCCAGTGTAACCACAATACAGTGTTGTAGTTGTAGATTCAGGTAGTCACAAGTTTTGTTTGTTTGTTTGTTTGTTTTGTTTTGTTTTACAGTGTGGCTGGGTCAGGCACTGGTCTCAAACATAATCACAATGACATAGTGTTTTAACATACCTCCCATACCTGTTCACAACTTTACTTCTTTGTTTTTATGTTGCAGTGCTTTAACTAGGAGGGAAGGAATGAGAGAGATATTTCAGCAGGGTTAAGGAAAGTTGACTCTGTGACTCTGCCTTAGTGGCTTTTATTTCTATGGTAGTTTAGAAGCTAAAATATACTTACTTATGCTAGTACAAAGCTAATTAATATGTCGAAGGCTGCCATCCCCCTACAATCGTACATGGCTTTTTATAAGATATAGGTAAAGACTATCTGCTCCAGTTTTCTGTAAAGGGTAATGCTAAAACCATGCTTGGAATACATATGATTCTGGTCTTTTAAGTGTGTATTTTTTTCTAATGTCATATCAATTATTGCTATACTCTCTCAGGTAAATGTTTGTTTTTTAAAAAGAGGTAATAAAAGAGAATAAGAGACAAGAAAAAAATTGCCATAAGATTGACCTGCTATAATTTTGTATATGGGTATATTTCTAAATTTCTGTGTAAAAAGCGTAATTGTTTATTTTTTTCATATTCTATAGAGATTTATTAGAATATCATTGATTGATGGAAAATACTCGTTCCATTTTATGTCTAAGGTGTATGGTATTCAGAAAGATAGTGATATTAAGCTCAAGTGCCTTTGTTATAGGGTAATAAAATCATTAAACTTCTCTTCTGCGGGGTTAACAACTTAAGTTTGATACCAAAAAATTAGAGAAAAAGAACGGCCACAAGGATAGCCAATATTTTGTCCCTAGCTCCTCAAGGTCAGTGCAGACTCAGAGTTTGTATTATGAATGGATGCTAGACTTCATCAAATGTGTGTTCTACAACTATTGACATCATCATGCGACTTTTGTCTTTCGTTTTCTGTTGATATGGCATATCACATTTTTTAATTTATTTATAGTGAACCATCCCTGCATCCCTGGAATCCGACTTGGCCATAATGAGTAATCATCTTGATGATTTGCTGCATTCTGTCCATCCTGCATTTTATTAAGGATTTGTGCACTTATGTTCATGAGGGTGATTAGGCTATAGTTCTCTTTTTAAACCAGGATAATGCTTTCCTCCAGAACTGAGTTAGGGAGAGCTTCTTCCTTTTCTGTCTCATTGAAGAGTTTGAGGAGTACATATCCTCTGAATTTCTTGTGCAATTAAGCTGAGAATGCATCAGAATTTGGACTATTTGTTGGTAAGTTCTTAATTACATTTTAAATTTCATCAATTGGTATTGAGTTATGCAGAATTTTTATATTTTCTTGATTCAGTTTTGGTAAGTCATGCCTTTCTAGGAATCTGTCTGTTTCTTCTATTTTCCGTCCTATGATAGTAAAGACTTTCAAAGTAGGTGTTGATGATCTGAATTTCCACTGGATCTATAGTGACTTCACTTGTTTTATTCCTTATTGAATGAATGTGTGCCTTTTCTTTTCTTTCTTTGATAAGCTTGTCTAAGGTTTATTAATTGTATTTATTAGCTTCCTAGAACCAACTCTTTGATTCATTAATTTTTGTATTATTTTATTTATATCAAATGTGTCAATTACTGCTCAGATCTTTATAGTTTTCTCCCTTCTTTGTTTGATGTTAGTCATGTTTGCAGAGGTGAGATGGAGCCTCAATATCGTTTTAATACGCATTTTTTAGAATGAGTAATGATGCCAAACATTTTTCATGAACTTATTTTGCAATTTGTATTTTTCACCCTAGAAATGTTAAATATTCATCTCAAATGCCTTTTTTTTTTGGCTGGGTCAAAACTTTGGAGGAGCAGATTTTTAAAATTTCTTTATATATTCAAAATAGAAGTCTTTTGTCTGAGGGACAGTTTGCTTGATTTGATCTTACCCCATAAGGTTTAGGTACAGTATAATGTATTTATTTGTTTTCATTCAGTTTTTCTGATGGGAGAGTTCAACACTGTAAATCTTCCCCTAAGGACTGCTTTTATTGTTTCCCACAGATTTTAGTAAGTTGTATTTTCATTTTCATATGATAGTAGATATTGTTTAATTTTTTATTTAATATCATCTGTGACTCATTGGTTGTCTAGGAGGGTGTTATTTAATTTCCATGATTATGGAGATTCTGCAATTTCCTTTGTCATTAATTTCCAGATTTATTGGACTATGATCAGGTAATATGCATGGGATGATTTCAATTCCTTTGCAATTATTATTTAATTATGTTATATGGGTTAGCATGTGGTATATTTTAGAGAACACCATCTCATGTGCAACTGAGAATTTGTATTCTGATGTTACTGGGTGGAGCACTCTATAAACATCATCATTTGAATCTTAAATGTTCTGCAAAACTTTAGTCTACAGAGCTAATGGTAGAACCTTTGGGAGGTGAGGCCTCCTTTGGAAGGAGGTTAGCTTGCTGTGAACATGCCTTCAGAGGATATTGTGGTCCCTGCCCCTTCTACTCTCTCTCACTTCCTGGCCACACTCCCCACTGTGAATGTCTGACTCACTAAAGGCCCTCAGCAAAAGATCCAAGTAGCCATAGGTTGAAATCTCTGAAACACTGAGTTAGATAACTATTCCTTCCTTTCAGATTGATTTACTTAGGAATTTGTCACAGTCACAGAAAGCTGATTAATGTATACATATATAGTAATATAATACATATAATACATATATATATATATATATATATATATATCTTTAAATATAGAATCTCAATATATTTTTTTTTTTTTTTTTTGTCTTTTTGAGACAGGGTATCGCTGTACAGTTCACGCTGGCCTTGAGCTCAGTTTTGTAGCCCAGGCTGGTCTCGAACTCTCACTGATCCTCCCACCTCAGCCTCCTGAGTGCTGGGATTACAGGCATGCACCACCACGCCCGGTTCTATATTTCTTAATGAAGAACAAACCCATATTTTTCCAAGTGTAGTAAATATTAATCAGGCATTAAACAAAGATAATAGAACATCAGACTCTTAATTGAGTTCCTAGTCATGCCACTGCCTCTATTGTGCTTCTAGGACAAAATTATATCTATCTATCTATCTATCTATCTATCTATCTATCTATCTATCTATCATCTACCTATCTACGTGATATATGTTGTATGGAATAACGAGTGCCTATGCTCTTTTTGAGAGCATCAACTCTATCACAGTTTAGACAGAGCAACTAGCAGCCATTATCCCATGCTGAGCTCCTACCATGTGCAGGGAGTCTACTGAATCCTAGATATGCCCTATCCTATTCTTAACCTTGCAAAGAAAAAAAGTATTAGCCTTATTTTGTGCACAAATCAGATAAGCCTGGAACATATTGAATGACTTTCTAACAGTGGTCCTGTAAGATGTAGGTAGAGCTGCAGAGAAAGACCCAGGATCTAGGACCACAGAGCATCTGTCTTCCCATGTGGCCATGAGCAGTGCTGTCTAAAAGGATTCTAGGTATACTCTTAGTTTCATCAGAAATGAACATCTTTAGCCCCTTTGTGAAAGATAAGGTGGCTGAGTGTATTTGTATTTGCTTCTGCATCTTCTAATCCATTGATCCTCAGGTCTTCCATTGATCCTCAGGTCTATTTTTTTGCCAATACCATGCTGGAAAAAAAAAAAAGAAAAAGAATGACTGACGATCATATTCTTGTTCTATTCTCTGGCATTAGTTTCCTACTAAAGTTTTTACTGAGAGCTAAGCACTGTCTTCAGAAAACCTGAAATACATAAAGTGTGACAAGTATGTGAATTGTCAATTTTCACATTGCACACAATATATATGCATGAACCTCATGGATGTGTGCAATTATTATGTGTCAAGTAAAAACACTGGAAAAACAGACATCAGAAAATGATTTTCTAAAACTACATAAATTATCAAATTTATAATTACTACATGCCAATTGAAAACAAAATTTTTGTTGAAAGAACCCTGAGAAATAAAGTTTTAAATCCACAAACAACTTGAGGCCAGAAAGTAAGCTATCTTTTTGCTTTAGGTGCTTTCACTGCTGGATTAAACTGATTTCCATTCATTACTTGAATGAATGGAAGCTAAAGGAATGCTCAAACGATAGAATAAGATGGTCACACATCTGCTGAATGTCTAGGAAGCAGTGGGCACCGTGTGCTCATGAATACTCTGCCTCATGTCCATTCCACCCAGGTCCTTGAGTGGGAAATCTGCTTTTATTGTACTCTATTAGGTATGAAGTTTCTTTGACTTAGACGGCTCACATGAATTGCTGGGTTTCTAATAGTGACTGACACATTGGAAATGAAGCACAAGGACTTTGACTCCACACTTAAACTGTTCCACTCACATGTTAATTTTGAGAAGTATTTAGATACAACAGATTTTTTTAAATGAACATCTGTGTGGAATAAAAACCTACATATAATAAACACCTCAGAATTTTTGCTCTGTGTTTATAAACAAAATATTACTTTACTCTAAAACCAAAAGACTAGAAGGGAATTAAGGAAAATGGAATTGTCATTCAGGGTGTCTCTGTTGATTCCATCTACTTCTGCTGTATCTTAGAGTTTCTCTATAGCTTCCTCTTTGCTTATGTTCCCATCAGTGCACTAAAGTGAATCAGATAATAGTGTTTCTATGTTTCTCGTTGATTAATTTTGTTCCTGGGATTCAGTCATAGCAACAAATAAAGCTGCATTTGATTAATTTTCACTGCTGTCTAATATTACATTAGAAGGCACTACCGTTATTATTTTTTGGTACTTGCTAGTAGTTATGGTTTGTGTCCAGTTGTTCCCCCAAAGCCTCATGTATTTATGGTGTGGGGACTTCTAGAGTTTGAAATCAACTCACGATCCACTGGGATTATGGGTGAACCAAGGCTGGGATTATGGGTTTTAATCCTGCTGGGACTATGACTGTGAGTATAACACCCAGCCTGAGGTGGAGGACCTGAGCGTAATAGAAGAGAAACAGAGAATCAGACTCTTACTCTGTTGCCATTGTTGCTGTTCCACCACCATGAACTGGCTGCTCTCTGCCCTGTGTCACTCAGCCTTTGAGCCAGAAAAGTATGGGTGAAACCTCCAATAACTAGGAGTTTAATAAACATTTCTTTCCTTCATTTTGGTTGTTGGGTATTTGTCCAGCAAGGAAAGAAGAGTAACTATGAGAGAATTTGGTACCACATATGTGGGGTCATTGTGATGACTAACCTGACCAATTGGATTACGAGTTTTTGAGAATGGTTTATGGGAAGAGATAGGAAAGGTTTGGAGAGGTTATTATCTTACGAAGAACTGGAAGAACTTCGGCTGCTCTGTTTGGGAGATTCCAGTCAGAGCTCAGACCAGAAGACTGACAGACAGCCTGCCTATGCAGACCATACTCAGGAGGTTTCTGCTGGTAGAAAGAATGGCATTGGTTGTTGGACACCAGACAATGTTTGTTATGACTTGATGCAAGCTTTGTCTGAGTTTTATTTGTGTGTGGAGACTTTGTCTGAGACTGAGTTTAAGCATGTTGGACTGATTAATCTTTCAAAGGAAATTTCAGAGCATCCAAGCATTGGGGTGGTAGCATGGCTATTATTGGGGACTTTTAGCCAGATTTATGCTGAGCATCAAGATCAAAGAGCCCAGGAGGATGTTGTGAGTTTGGCAACTCCAATAAAGCTGTGGACTGCAAAGATAGAGCTGAGAGGATCTCCACTGCTGGATAGGATCCAAAGAATTGAAAGGATGGCCCCAGAGCATCACTGGAGGCAGAAGATCTCCACCCTTTGTATCCTCAGAGTTGCAAGGAAGAGATACTTAGCCTTGAGGGGAAAACAAAGCCAAAGAGCTCCATGTTCCAGAATGGCAGCAGTGGCCACAACAGGTTTCAAGATAGTGCCAGCATGGGAATTTGTTTCTCAGAATCAGGGTCAGAGTGCTCAGCAATCCAGGAACTTGTCCCATACAACCAAGAGAAAAGGCAACCTGGCTACTACTCCAGTTGGCAGCAGACCTTGGAATTATCCATGTGGCATTGGTTTTAGGTACATTCAGAATGCAGAAGTTGCAAAGTTTAGAAGGCTTCCACCTCAATTTCAGAAGGCCTGGCAGGCCAAGCAGTGTGCCCCTGGGAGAACAGTGTATAAAGATGTGAGTAAGAAGCCAATTCAGTGGAGATACCAGAAGTTTGGAAAAGCCAGGAACATGGATCATTTAAGGGAATGGGAGCTACCACCAAAGGTGGCTTAGGTGTAGAGCTGTGTAAGGCCTTTGGAGCTCACAACTTAGTGCAGACTGCTTCAGATATTCAAGTTGGAATCATAGGATTTAACATTTGCCTTGCTGGATTTTGGACTTGTGTTGGTACCATGTTTTGTATTTCCCTGTTGTTTGTAACTTTTGGAATGGTGATGTTTATCTTGTGCCTTTGAAGATTGGGTGTATTTAACTTTTCTTTTTTCTTTCTTTCTTTTTTTTGACGGGGAAGGGTTTACAGGGTGCTCAGGGTATCACTACTAGATCAGACTCAGTGATCCACTTGTTTACAGACTCCCAAGAACTGGGATTACAGGTGCACGGGACCATGCACAGTCTCACTTGCTGTATCAGCATGTTCTAGGGTAGACCCGGCACGACAGGCCTGGGCATTGAACCCCCAGCCATTCACCTGTCTGGAGGTGATTTAATCTGCTGAGCTATTTGGCTGGCCCTCATTTTTATTTTGTGCAGGGTCTCACAGTTAAGAGTTTGCCTTGGATCTTCGAGTAGACATGAGACTTGGACTTTTCAACAATGCTGAATATGTTGAGATTTTGGCAACTCTTAGAGATGGACTAAAATATCTCTTGCACAAAGGGATATACGTGGGATTTTGGGGGATGGAATGTTATGGTTTGCATTTAGTTTTCCTCTCAAAGCCTCATGCAGCTATGGGGCAGGGACTTCCAGAGTTTAAGAATAACTCATGATCCACTTTGACTGTGGGTGATACAAAGCTGGGATTATGGGTTTTAGTATTGCTGGGATTATGAGTGCTACACCCAGCCTGACGTGCAGGGACTGAATGTAATACAAGAGAGATAGAGAGATAGGGTCTTTCTCTGTTGTCGTTGTTGCCATTGTTGCTGTTCCACCACCATCAACTGGCTGCTCTCTGCCCTGTGCCCTTCAGCTTTGGAGCCAGCCAAGTGGGGGCTGAAACCTCCTGTAACTGTGAGCTGAATAAACCTTTCCTTCTTTCATGTTGGGTATTTGTTCCAACAATGAGAGAAGAGTAACTGTGTTTGATTTGAAATATTTTTGTTTGCTTTAATTTGCAATTATTTGATTCATAACAAGGCTAGTGTCTTGTAGCATATATTTATCTGCATTTCTTCTGTTTGGTATGGATTTATATTTTATTTTCATCTACATTTTCTATAGTTAATGCCACACTGGAAATGAAAGAAACAATTTACTTCTATTTTATCATATTTTGTGTATCCTCTACATGTTAAATTTATCATGTATCTATTTGAAATCTATTTTTCTAGCTTATGTGTTTCATTTTCACTCATGTGATCAAAATATTAATCATTATATGTTAATAATTATCGATAATTTCTTTTCACAGAGGCAACTTTTTGATTTATTTTTTCATGAAAACATTTTGATCAAATTTTTATAGCTTTATCTTTGTTCAAGGATTTTTAGTTCAACTTTGCTTAATTAACAGCTCATTTTTGTCTTGTGGACAGATACAGGGATTCAATTAAGTTCCACTTTTCTGTACAGATTATCAGGTCTTCCTGACTTTTTTTGTTTGTTTGTTTGTTTGTTTTTTTGTACCAGGAGGGAAAGTCAGGATCTCACACTTACCAGACAGATACTGTGGCACTGATCGAAATCCCCAGCCCACACCCATTTATTTTTAATCCATTTTATTCTCAAGGTATTCCTTATTCTACTTTTCTTTTACTTTTTCCTTCTTCCTTTCTCTGATTTTCTGTTTTTGAGATCCTGTGACAATACTGCATTGACTTGATGCCTCGTAAGGCAATTTCCATCACTCTGTTCTTCTCAAACGATGTCTTATTATTGTTGTACTTTTTATCATCCTCATAAAGCTTTAAATTAGCCTGTCAAATCACCAAAAATGTGTTGGTATTGTGACTAGCTCTGAATCGCAACACCAAAGCAATTTAATGAGAACTTACAACCCGTGATGTTCTTTCATTTCTTGTGAAAGACCATGAATGAGGCTTTTCCATTTATGAATGTCTTTGAGAAAATTGACTAAATCTAATTTCCTTCATGAAAATTTTGTACATGAATGACTTAACTGTTGATAACTTATGTATTTTTATTGAACCCTATGTAAAAGTAATGCTTTGATAGTTGCTTTTACAAATATTTGTTGTGATTTGTAAGTCACAATTGTTTTTTACTCTTTTAAAGTAAGATTTATTTTTCAGAATTATAAATTTAACAGTAAATCAAAAACTGCTTCAGTTGAATTTTCAATACAGAGTAGCAAATCTAAAGTCTTCATTCCTTTTTGTTATGATTTTTTTGTGAGTTTACATTTTTAAATTGTTTACCTTTACTAATTTAGTACTTGAAAAGAGCATTTTACATTTGAATAAGAACATTTTTGTATTTATTGAAAAAATGTAAAAAGAGTATAGACGCTTCTCATAAATCTTGTACCCAATTTCCTCTATCATTAACTTCTTTTATTATTATAATGTTCTTATTATAATTAATGGAGCATTACTGATATGTTATCAGTAACTAATGCATATATATATATATATTTTTTTTTTTTTTTTTTCTACCTAACCTTGCATTTTTCTCTTCCAGGATCTTGCTGCTATACTTCCTTACATTTAGTTACCATCTCTCCTCAGTCTCCAATTAGCACAAAGAGTTTCCTTGTTCATTGACCTTCACCATTTTCAGTAGTACCAGCTAAATAGTTTGTAGAATCCACTGTAGAGATTTTCCCAATGTATTTTGTACAAGTATGAATTTGGAGAGGAAGGTCATTCTAGTGCAGAGCCATTTTTATTCTTTCTTACCAAGGGTGCATAGGATGGACCTTGACCTTGAACGCCTGTCCAAGGGAGGACTTGTCAGATTTCCCAAAGTCCCTCTTCCTCAGCCCTCTATCCTGTGGCATCATCTGCCTAAGGAGAGGAGAGTGAGGTTCCCTCACCTTAAGGGAAGACCAAGTCCACAAGTCATTTGGATCTCTTCTGACAAGTGGTGTCTCCATGCCTATTTATTTATTCATTTATTTACATTAGTGTGGACTGATGATTACATACCTTCTTATTTAGAATACAACCCAATACTGCAATAATTACATTCTCCCTAATGCTGTTCCACCTTTGGTGACTGGAAGCTTTTGCCTTGGACTACTGTGTCCTTTCAAAAACACAACATCACTGTGGAGATTTTTGATCTTTGTTTCTCCCTGAGAGCTGCCTTAGAAATTGATTTCTTTTATGTATTGATTTTACATCCAGCTGCCTTGCTAAAATCTTTTAGCAGTTCAAGTAATTGGTTTTCCCCCTACAAACATGTTATCTACAAATAATGACAGATTTTTCTTTCTTTCAAATTATTATAATTTTTCAACCTTATGCTTATTTTTTCTACATTTCTGCATGTAAGTAAGCTCTCTGGCATGATGCCAAGCTGAAGTTGGCATAATGGGTGAACTTGAATTTCTTTGGCGAAATAAGTTCAATATTGCACCAGTGTGCTTAGTCTCTCTGTCCCTCCCTACCTCCTTTTCTCCCTCCTTTTTTTTCTTCCTTCCTTCCTTCCCTCCCTCCCTCCTTCCTTCCTTCCTTCCTTCCTTCCTTCCTTCCTTCCCTCCCTCCTTCCCTCCTTCTCTCATTCCTCCCTCCCTCCATTTCTTTGTCTCTCTCTCCCCTGAAATAAAATGGCTGCTATGCTTCTTTTTTAAGCTCCTCCTTAATCAGGTCAAACACATTTCCTTTTAATCTCATCTTACTGTCTGTGAAACAGACTCTGAAACAAGGACTGGAATGCAGTAGTTTATTTGGAAGGAGATCCAGGGAAATGCCATAAAGAGAGTGGTAAGTATATTAGAGAAGAAAGTAAAATCAATAGACAGTACCTTATAAAGCCAGCTACTACTGCAGGGAACTGGACTTTAATTAGGTGAGGAAGCTCTGGATGCCAGTGTGAAATTTCCTGCTTAGTCAAAACAGAAACAGGGCTAAGTGTCTAGTATGGGGATCACGTGGGAGGGGCTTAGCACTTTCCCTGGCCTACATGCTCCACAGCAAGGGAAAACTCCCAGACAAAGGCTGGCAGGTGCCAACACTGGTACTGCCAGGATCAGCTCACTTCTGATGATAGTCATATTTTGTTTTTTTTTTTTTTGTTATAAATACATGTTGAACTTATCTAACATGTTGCATCTGTTGATGATCACTTAATTTTTCTACTCTAATCTGATATTTTTTAGTGCATTAGTTGCTTTCAACATGGCGAATGTCTTTGCATGCTTGAGATAAATGCACCTTGATAGTGATTTCTTTAGGAGTTTTACATCTGTGTTTATAGAATGAACTCAGTCTGCTTTTTCAGACTCTCTATTTCAGATTTTGGTTCCAGGTCTATAGAAAATCTCACCTTATAAGATGGGATTTGGTGCTTTATAAGCATAAGCTCTTTCCACTCAACTTAGTGGTTTTTTTTTAAAAAAAAACATTTTATTTATTTATTTATGTTATGGCTGGCTCAGCCTGCCTGAGGGTGGGACTGGTGCAGCATGTGGTGCTGAGGACTGAACTGCAGTCCCTGCAGTTGCCTAAATTTGCCTAAGCAGGTGTTTTAGACTGCTGAGTTATCTCTCTGGCCTGCAAGTTAGTGTTTTGACTGCATGGGACTATGATATGTAGACTAATAATTGGTTGACCTCACTTGGGGATACAGGCAATAGGACGTCAGGGTAGAATTGAGATTCACATAACTGTATCAGCTCCAAGAACATTGTTAATGAAGAATAAGTGGATGGAGGAGTTAATGACAGAAGTACTGGGTCTTCAGTTTTCTTTCTTCTTTAAACAGTGAGTTCTGCTTTAGATTCTCCTCTCTGCAAAAATCTAAATTATCTTTCACATCATCCTTCAGATCTTTGGGTGACAGCTTTATTTCTTTACTTCCTGCAAACTCAAACCAGTAACATCAGTCACTCTTTTAAATTGCTGCAGTGTTTTAAGGTTGTCTGATGCAGAGCTGCCCGAAGGTCACTGGGACCATCGTGAAGACATTGGTAGGCAAGCACTGTGACATGGAAGATAGCGTCACCCCTTGGGTCATGCAGTTCTCCCTGCAGTGCCGACACATGCATATCACATGCATTTTAATTTTGTAAAAGTCCCTTACCTTCACAGCAATATGATCAATCAGAATTGGGCACATGTAAAACACATATATCCTGTTGTGCTGCCTTGCAGTCAGAATTATGTTATTCATCTTAATACTAATTTTACTGATAGTACTTTTAAAATATTTAATTTTTTTAAAAGTTAAAAAATACCTAAGTGGGCTCTGTTAGTTCCCATCCTCCTCTAAACCAAATTAAACCACTTTTGTTGGTAAAAATGATCACTTTCTGACATCAAATATAAACACTTTTTCATCATTTTTTGTTCATAGAGCAAACTGTAGATGTGAGACTCAAATAGACCTGCCACCCTCCTCCATGTTCAGTAGAACTGTGACTCCTTTCCGTGGTGAAGAGTTTGGAGGGCTAGGTGCCTGTGTGGTTGATTGCTTAATGATACTTGTCTTAATTAACCCTTATGGAATCCTTGTGTCTAATCTTACTAAGTCGTTTATGTTCATGGCTCATCCACAGGTACCCTGTATGGGACCCATTTGTGAACATGACAATCTTTGCACTGACCCTCCTCATATGTTCTATGTTGCTCCAGCCTTCTACCCCTTGTCTGTTCTTGTTTATCCCTTTCTAGTGCCTCCAGATGGAAATAGCCTCTCCTCTCCCAACTCTTGCATCCTTCAGATATATTTTATAAATGGTCAATGGCTCACTCTGCTCCCACACCATCTCTTGGCGTTTAAAATTCACAAAAGATCAAATCTTTCAAGTTGTGCTCCACAGATGTGTATATTCTGTCTTGTGACTTAAATTCTTGAAGTACATAGTCTCATTGTCTCTTAAGGGTACATTGTGATTGTTACCTGTTGGACATGCATCCTGAAACCAGCCCCTGAGGTGGCAGTGCATTGAAACCTGCCGTGGCTGAGTAAACCAGCACACTAAATCATGCCAAGCACAGACAACTATCCTATGGTAAACTGTCCTGTAATCAGATAAATTCCTGTAATCAAATAAATGGTATATTATTTTGGACACTCAAAAGCATACCTTCATGTTAATTTATTTTATTTTGTAAAACTAAGATATATATATATATATATATATATATATATATATATATATATATATAATCTTGTAGTCAGATACACAGAATTTTCTTTTGCTTTGTTTTTATAAGAGTATGTACAGGAATAAATTGTAGAGCTCCTACAAATGTTAATGTTGGCTCATTTTCCATCCTCCATGAAAATTCAGGACCCTCTGGTTTTGTATCTGGGCCCTATCTTCTCAGAGAACACCTTGGCTTATGCTCATATGAGTGGGTCCTGCAGTTGACCAAGAAACCCTGATATGTTGTCATAAAAAAGAGCATGATCTAAAGGAAGCTCAGTTCTCAAGAAGTTTTCCTGAGTCAGGTCTGAAATAGAAGAAAAGGAGGCTCTTAAATAGTTTGTTAGGGTTTGCAGGCAGTGTTATGACAAGAAAGAATTCATTTGGGTTTCATTCAAGTGAGCTCTTACCTCTTCTAGTTATGCAGCACAGAATAAGGGGAAAGACTGCTAGGTCTTGCTCTCCTAAGTATACCAGGCAGTTGATATGTCCTTGGTTGCAGAAATGAGAAATGACTTTATATCTATTTCTAGTTTAAAAAGAGACAGCTGACTTTAAAGGAGGCGAGGTTTAGTTTGGCTTACAGTTTCTCAGGGGTGAGTCCATAATTGGCCGCCTGCAAAGCAGAAATACCATGCCAGGAGGGCATGGGGCAGCAAAGTATCTTCCATCATGGCTTCTGGGGAGTAGTGGTCAGGGACCCAGTGTAGACCTAGAAGTCACAGCTCTCTGTGACAACCTAGAAATATGCTTACTAGTCCCCTAGGCTGCTTGCAAGCCAGATACTTTGATACCTATGCTTAGGCATCATGGGGGCTTAGGAGGGAAGAGGTGCAGACCTCTCTCACTCTATCATTATTTCAACAGGAGTGTAAGATGACTCAATTCTGTCACTAATGACCTGGAGCTTGCATAGATCTTAACACTGAAGGGCTCACTTTTGCACCAGGCTGTACTCATTTCAGATGCTAGTCCTGGTTAGTATCCATAGGCAGTATATGCTTCCAGTCTATGGGATATCTTTAGGAATTTGTATGACCATCTCAGGTACAACAGCTTCATAGAATGACTCACAGTGCTCACTAAAAATGCTACAGATACTACCATAGCTTCATTCTAAGGTGCCTACAGGGTGAGGTCTTAGAGGAAATTCAGCATTCCCCTTGCTATTCCTTGTGGAACCCTGGCATGTTACCCCCTGAGTCCATCAGTCTGTTATCAAACAGTTTTGGTGTCCACAGGAGTACTTGGTATTTCATTTTTTTTTTTTTGACATGACCGAGTAAATCATTGATCACGTGACTGGAACCCAATTACCAAGTGTTAGGCTATCCCCAAATTCTAGCCCTTTAATGATGTGATCTGTCTTTCTGGTAATGGCTCTTCATCTGGAGCTCTGCAGGGGTCTACTGTGTCTTGTCTCATCAACATGAAAAACACTTTCCTGTTACTGTGGAATATCTAAGGAGTTTTGAAACTGTGCTGTGGAAATCAGGAGCATAAACCAGTTGCAGTGTCTGTGGTTCCAGTTCTGGATGTTGCATGCATGCATATGTGTGCTTTGTGCCCTTCTTAAGTGTGGAGACAGAGAATTAAGACCAGTGGCAAGGGAAGAGAGCCCTCTTGTGCGGATGAGGTTTGATGTTTGCAAGTGTCCTGGAAGACATTCTGACAAACAGACTGCTTTACTCAGAAAAGCCTGGAGAAAAAGTGCCCAGTTCCTGGTTCCCAGGCCCACCCTGGGCTTTTCATTTAGTACCATAATTGGTTGAAACAGACTGAAAAGCTGTGTGAGCCCACAGGAACTTAATCACCTGTTAAAGATGAGAGCATCCAGCAAGGGACAGCAGTGCTTGATCCTTTGAGGGGAACTAATTGAAATCTCTCTCTCATTTCCATGCCCGAGTACACTCCTTGAGGACATCAGATGTAGAAATCTCAGCTCAGATGCCAGCAGTGCTAATGCGCCTGCAGATGAGTTAGAAGGGAAAGAGCTGGTATTGCACCGGAAATGAGAAGTTCAAGTCCAGTTCAGTGCTCTGCTTTCCTTGTGAGCTGAGGTCCGTGCACCATGAACTTTTTGAATAAAAAGAATTAAATAAATGCAGGGAAACATTATCATAATTGCTTTTGGCACAGAAATATTTTTAGCTAATGTTATTTTAATAAGAGCTTCTGTCAAGGGGGAAGAGGCAAATCACATAAAGTGAAATTTTATTGTGATGCTTGCTGGTTTAATGTGCTCTTGCTTGTTTGGCTGGGCATGTCAGAGTCTCCTCAGCAGTCTGCTAAGCTAGGATGCCCATTGTTCAGCCCCAGCAATAATTTTGCATACCTCCCTGTGCCAGACACTGTGCTGAACATTATAGGGAATGCGAAGCTAGGGAAGTCTGTACCTGCAAGTGGCACAGCGCTTAGGGGGGTGGGAACTCAGGTCTTTGAATAAATAATGACAGGTGCTAGACAAAATGAGATTTGAGTGCAAATTATGTGGGTTCAAAAAGCAGAACTCAGATTTTTCAAAAGTGAGAGAAGAAAGACTAATTCCTGGGAAGAGAGCACTTGGCCCTTGAGGTTGTGTACAATGGCTCCAAGGCTGGAGAGGAAAAGCATTCTGGGCTTGGAAAAGAACCTGGACAGCAGTGAGAATTCTCAACAGGCACAAAACAAAACGTGCAAGTAGGCATCATGAAGTTGTGACATCTGACCAATGTGTATCCTTTAATTCTCTGTAATGGACATGTTTTCTAATTACTTTTATTTTAATAGCAAATGGGGTCCCTAGACGAGCACTGTCAGTAGTAATGGGAACATATTAGAAATTTATTCCCCATCCCAGACCTACCATATTATATCTTTGGGGCTGAGGTCCAGCAAACAGTTTTGACAAATTCTCCTGGTGATTCTGATGCCTGCCAGAGTTTGAAAAGTGCATGACAGAGCTTGGTAATCGTTTCCCCTCTTTCTGCTCAGTTCCCCTCCTCTTGATCATGTTGCTGTCAAAATTTTTCCTCTGTTCTTTGTCTTTTGTCTCCATCATTCTTGCTTTCAGCAGAGAATATACTGTGCAGCAGGGGGAATGTTTTAGAAAAGGACACTTTCTACTTTCCTCCTAATCCACAGTTATCTTTTCTGGTCCTTTTCTCCTCCTTTCCCTTGGTTTTCTGGGAAGAGGCAACTCTCCTGAACAAGTTTAATGATCTCTTCATCATAAGCTGAGCTCCATTCCTTGTGGAATATGGTGAGGCTAGTGGAAGGTGACTGAATCAACAGTGGAGTGTATCGGTGGTGGGAGAGCCTGGCCAGAGGAGGCGAGGCACTGTGGGGAAGGAGTATCAGCCTCACCGACTCCTTCCCTCTGTGTCTGCTTCCTGGCCACCATGACCTGAGCAGCTTTCCTTCTTCCAGGCCCTTCCTGCCTTGGAGCCAGAGCCCACCAACTGGGCAAAGGCTGAGAGTTCTGAAACTCATATCTCTTCCATGAAGTTCTGGGTATCTGAGATTGCATCTACTAATGAGGCAGGTGGCTGAAAGTGGTGATGGTGGAATATTCCAACATAAAAAGGCTTGTAGGTTGAAGGCTTAATTAAAAATTCTACTCCTTACATTCAGAGACCTTAAAAATCAAAAAGAACTAGAAAAAGAAACACACTAGTAAATATTATGTTATTGTAATATAAAGAATATAAAGAAAAAAGCTATCATCTGCAGAGAAATAAGATAGAAAAGACAGGTTGTGTCCAAAAGAAGAATGAGAGTTATATGTGATTCTCAGTGCAGCATACGCATGTTTAAAGCCTGAAACATAAGACAATGTTGGCACTCGTGACCCTCCACTTCCATTTTCTTTCAAATCTCATCTGATTCATTCATTCTCTTTACATTGTATTCCATCATCCACCCCAGTTTATTTCTCTCCCACTCTATAAAATATCCATTAGGATGAAATCACACTACTCTTCGCCTATCATTGCTGTTGGTTCCCTACAAAAAACACAGTTGGGCTGACTTTTTACCATTCAAAGCCTTTCCCCACACATTTCAGTAGCCTTTTTTACTTTTCCAGTCTTATGCCATTCCTTGGGTTCTTACCTTCCTGATGGCACATCAGATTCTGAATTCAGTGACTTTCTCATGACTGTCGTTGGAAGTGCTGCCCTTATACAAGCCTCTCCTCCAAATACCCTAACCCTGTGCTTCCTGTGTCTTGAGTTTACCTACCAGTTTGCTAGGGCCCACCATGAAACAAAATACCACAGGCAGAATGGCTTACATAATAGATTTTTTTCTCACAGTTCTGAAGATTATAAGTACAAAGTCTACCAGCAGCATTCTCCCCTTGGTTTGCCAATAACTGACCTCTCCCTGTGTCCTTAAAATATCTGTTCACAGACACAGTTCATTGCGGATTAGGGCTTAAACACTTTAGTGTCGGTGGGACGCAGGTTAGTTCATGTGATCTTTTCCATTTAGGATCTTTCAGGATCCAATGCCTCTGAACTTTTCTCTGCATCCTATCTGGACACCTTCTGCACTGCTGTATCCTTCTGAAGGATTCAGAAAACACACTCTGTGATGGGGTGAGTGTGCCCGTGACAGAGAGGGAACACGTATAAGCATGGACCTCTGCAACTGAACTCTTCGGACACAGTGACTCTATTTCTTCCCAGTTTGAATCATGGAATTTAAAATGCCTGGCTTGTGTAAGTACCCGATAAAAGTGGAAGATGTAAAAAACATTTAATATCTCAAAGTATTAATTTGATCTGTTGTGCTATTGTTTATAGTATAAAGTAGCACTCTCCTTCAGGCAAAACAACTCTATTAATATGTTATCTTCTGTTGAAGTGATTAAAATTTACTATTCATGGATGCACACCTCCATCAGGTTCCCATGGTAACTGGACATCTTTCCCATTAGCTAGGTAGGCACTGTTCTAGAGGGAGGGTGAGAATGACTTCTGTAAGCAGCCTACTCTTGGTTCCTTGTGCACAATGGATTGTGGTTATGAAGGTTTCACTTTGTAGGATGGGGTAGTTACAGGGTTAGGTAGAGTGGCTAACTTTTAGGATATGACTGCCTCTAACATACTCTAAGTGAAACTTTCAAAGTAGCTTTTCTTCTCGCATATATCTTCCCCCAATCCTGTAACCATTTGAGTTTTTCCTCTTGGTAGAATTGCAGATCAAAATGAAGAAAATTTGGGGGTCACTGCTTGTTATTTCTTTGGGAGAGTCTACAAGGTTCCAATTTAGCTTTGGTGCTCTTTTGAAGTCAGAATTTTGATAAGTGAGGTCCGTTAGAAGGATTTCTTTGAAAGGTAGAGAGTGAAAAAATTATCTTTAATCAACAGAAATGCTTTTTATTTCCATGACCACTTAGAACAAATCTGAAATTAAAGGAAGTTTATAAGAGCTTATTGTAAAATGTGACATATATTATTTTTCATGTATGAGGAAGTCATATATTGGAAGGTGACCATCACTAGAGGAACAACAGTTTGTTACTTTCCATTCTTACTGCGATCTAGGTCTGAAATTTCTCCCTGTAGCCTCCTGTGTTCAGAGGAGGGGTTTTGAAAGGCATCTTGACCACAGCAGTGCTGCACTCCTTGGTGAGTTAATCCACTGCTGCGTTTACAGCTGAATGTGCAGCTGGGGGTGGGGCCTGGGTAGAGCCGGTAGGCACTGGAGGCATGGCGCCGTAGGTCTCTTCTTCTCTCCACCCCTTGCTGCCTCTGGCTCTCTTCTCTCTCTGCTTCAAGGCTGTCTGGGTTGGGTGACTTTCTTCTGTTACTCCCATCTGCTATACCCCTGAGCCAGCCGGTCATGAATGACACTTCTGAAACTTCAATCTAAAACCAATGTTTTTCTTCTTTAGGTTCTGTGTGTTAGACATTTTTGTGCCAGTAACCAAAACAGTAGCTACCACACATTTCTAGAGGAGGCATCCTGCCATACATGCAGGGCCATATGGAGAAATTTCAAGTTCATTCCAGAGGTGGAAGAAAAGAAGGGGTGATATGTACAAGAGGCTTTTTCATTGTTTCCTTAGGAAGAAATGGGCTCACCAGGGCCAACAAGTTTCAGATAGCTACTTTGGTCCTTTTGGTGGGCTAGGCTGTGATATGTAATGATCCTTCTATTTGGTTAGTATGTGGCATTGGGGTGAATAGGGCAGGAGACTTGTGAATTCAAGAGTCTGGTGCACGATATGCTGCATCAGGAGCTGCGGAAGGCTTCGTTTACCCATAAGAGGCTGATGAATGCTTCGCCATGTCTGGAAATAGCATGCTCTGGCCAGAACAGTGTCTCCAGGGCTGGCAATTCCCCACATGACAGAGCAGCAGAATGGACGAGCATGCTTAACACACAGCCCATGAGACCAAACACAAGGCTACCTAGGAAGTCTCCAGCCTTTGTCAGAAAGAAAAGGATAATATCATGCCTGCATCTACTCTGGAGAACTACCTGGAAAACAATACTAGGCAACAGATCAACTACTGTAACTGTCCTTCGAGCCTGCTCTGAAACTCGGTTTCATTGCTATTTTTATGTTTATATTTTTTCTCTCTCTAAAGTAAAAAAAGGAAACCTAAGAAAACATAAACTATCAGAAGGAGATATGCTAAAGTGGACAAGTAATATATCCCTTCTAAAACAAAAGTAAGAGTTTTTATCTTCAGAAATATTTTAATAAAACAGGTCCACATAGCAGAAAAACCCCTCCCCAGCAACAGCGCTCCAGGCTCTTATCCTAGTGGCACTGTGGTCAGGCACTGTATGTTGCAAATGATCTCATTTAAAATTTTTAGAAACTAATTGCAGTGTGCCACCAGTGAAGCTTGTGATGTTGGAGGCTATTGAATCTAAGCCTCCTAAAGCTCATCTCACCAATCTAGCTCTGTGTTTCATGCATTGTAATTAAGCATTTTTTTTT
>PVJA010011058.1:0-55642 GCA_004027025.1 Myocastor coypus | reverse complement strand
AGAAGAAGAAGAAGAAGAAGAAGAAGAAGAAGAAGAAGAAGAAGAAGAAGAAGAAGAAGAAGAAGAAGAAGGCGACCTTGTTAATGAAAGTTGCAAGCTCAAATATGGTGTACGGAAAGCCTTGCAGAAATCATGATCCTGATATGCTTGTTTTTTCAATGGTATTATTTGCAATTTTCAGTAGTTAAAGCAGAGCATATTAATAGAAATACCTAGGAAATCTATACTTTGCCTGCCACTGCCATAAAAAGAATGAGAATGATTTTAGATTTTAAGTAAGCAAAGTAATAGGATTGTGTTATACCATTCTAGTTGCTATGCTGTCACTAACAGTCTTTCAGTTAAAAAAAAAAAAAAAAGAATATGAATAGACAATAATCATAAAAGCAAGCCAAGGGAAAATTCCACAGATCATCAAAAGTACAAAGATTTGACGACCAAAAGGATACTTAAAACAAATATATTTTAAACAGTAGTTAGCACACACATATTATTACAGTGAACAGATAATGTATGAATACAGTATAGAAACTTAATTATAAAGGTATTTCAAGGCAACATCTAATTAAATGTATCTGTAAAAACAACATATTTATACAGTGTTCAAAGTCCTAAACACTGCCTATGGTGCAAATTCCACTGCTTTCACTGCTAGCAGTGAAATATCTAGAGGCCCCTCCTCCCACTAAGTAAACAAACTAGTGCTCAAGACATATTTGTTCTTTGAAAAGCAGAAACTAATTCAAAATGTTAAACAAACTGTCTTCTCTAATACCTAGCCACAAAATAAATTTTGAAGACTACTAAGGATTTGGAACATTCCTATAAGCCATATGTCATAATCTGAGATATATACAATACCACTGATTTACTGGCTTTATTTATACTTTATGGTAGTCTGCTATCACCCAGTAATTGCACTGTACATTTTCAGCAATTCTCTCCTACCATGTCTATTTTCTAATAGCTGATTAGTATCATTCACAACTGAAACACTTTGATGAAATGCGCTGGCGGTTTTCCTACTGCCATATTTCAAAGCACCAGGTAAATGTAACTGTGTGGGCACATATATTTAACACATATTTATTCAGAACTGCTAATAAAAAATTAAACACATTTGCATTTTTATTATCAGTCCTTTTAAAAAAGTTATTAAGAGTACTTAGAAAAACATATTGCACGAAGAATTCCTATTTGCACTCTTTGCATAAAGGTGTAAATAAAGGCAACTAATAAGCTACCCCGACACCCTTCTGAGCAAGTGGCTGAAAGCCAATCAATATTATGAGTTAATCCTCCCTGGATGCTCATTCAATTAAAGGTGTCAGTAATGCCTCATCTGATGTGGCCTCAATTAAATCCAACTATCTGATGGTGTGAAAACACAAGGGGATACAGCAACAGCAGCACAACCAGACAAATAGGCAGCCTTCGTGTGCCTGCTAATTACTACACCTGGTGTATATTATGGCTCCTGCACTTAACACAGCACGAAGGGCTTTAATTTCTGCTCTGTTCGTGCATGTGTATGCGTGTGGGTGTGAACATCTCTGGGCAGTGGGGTGCACCGACAGCTGATGGGGGCCTTCACCTGAATGTGAGTAAAAACAATTAACAAATGTGCACTTTTGATTTTTAAAACTTCATATCAATCAGTTACTGAAATACAAAGCACTGCTTTGTGCATTTTTAAGGAATTCTGTGAAGTCAAGTAAATGATAAAAAAACAACCCACAATAAACAAAATATCCTGTAAGCTAGTTTTAAAGAAGTTCTGAGAAAAGGAGCTGAACATCACTTCAGAAGACAAAGCCTCAGTTTTCAACTAAAAGTTTTAAAATAACACTTACTCAGGTCAATTTATAAATTCTTTAGGAGATCAGAATGTAACATCATTATAAAGTCTCCCTGAAAGGAAGTTCATAAGTATTTCTAGCATAAAAGTTCTTACTGTAAATATAACTAGGCTCCAATTAAATAATTCTAATCTTTATGCCTTAAGAAAAAAATATAAAATCTGAGCAATCTCAGCCACACGGTCAGGACAGGCCACTTTGCACAGCACTCCCTGCACGTGCCTCGCGGTGCCTTGCGCAGCTGTCCCTGCTTGCCCCTGAGCAGAGCTCCTGAGGCAGGCAGCAGGCAGGAGGCAGGGCACTTGCTGGAGCTCCCCATGGAATCACCTGGGCTAATGAGCGGGAAGGAGGGGCACCAGCAAGACACCAGAGCCTTGCCACACTGTGGGCTGCTCCACGCAGCTGTGGATAAGCCAAGCAACTAGGAAAACTAGGAAGGTTGTGAGAACAACCTTCTCCTAATCCCAGTGCCTTTGTTGTCCCAGTGGCTAGCACAAGTAGGAAACCACTACCAACAGCTCACCCATTTTCCCAGAGGAAAAAAGCCCAAAGACTTTTGAACTTATTTTTCTATTATAATAATGTATGTCCAAGATGAAAATCAGATTGAAACACCTGAAAGGGAGTTTAGGTGTTCCACTCAGAGGATAAGGTCATGAGGAAGGGGACCTCTCACCCTCATGTGAGTGTGTGCAATCCTATCAGGGGACAGGAAAGCAGATTCACCTCAATGAGCCAATCATTTTTTGCCCCAACAAAGGCTGGGCAGTGGACTTAACATGGCCCCAGCACCATGGCTGTGCAGTGACCCAGGCGGGCAGCTATCCAGTGGAGGGGGGCTTCAATTAGCCAGCACTCATACAACCTGAGCCTAGCCCAAGAGCCACTGCGAAAGCTAATTCCCAGCCCCAAGCATAAATCAGCCTTACTGTTGCTATGGCATTATCTTCCATTGTTCCTGCTAAGTGTTCACTCTTTGTGTGGTCTTCTGCCCACTAAAGTTCCTCTTTATGTTTATTTAAATCTGAGCATGCAAGAAGAAAGGAAATATGAATATTTAAAAAAAAACTATAGTTTATTATTGTGGTCAGGTCATATTACCTGAGAAAGAAGGGGAAAAACCTTGAAAAAAGTAGATGACAAGGAGGGAAAAAGACCGAAAGACACAGAGAAGGTGAGGTGGGAAAAGAGAGTAGCGGAGGACAGGGCTTTATGTCTACCCTTACCCTCTTGGGTGTTGTACTGTCCTCTGAATATTGCATCTGTCACAAATCTGCTATCTCTGAGCCACAAAATGGGATTTGAATTTAAATCATTCATGTTAATACAAGCAGATTATATGAATGAGCAAGCTACAAATTCAAAAGAAAACCATATGTATGGTTTCTTATCACACCATCTTCATTATACACTCCAATTCATTAAAATACTATTTTTTCCTCACTGAACAAATTCCCCTTGAAATTTCAGGGGCTATGAAGGTACAACAGTCACATTTTGTCCTAGGTCACAGTTGTACCACTGGAGTGCACCACCCAGCTTATGTTTCCCCAGTTATGTGAGCTACTCTCATCAGTGTGTGAGCAAAGGTGGCAGGAGCAGCAGAAATGCCATTAAATTCTCAGAATCGGAGAGATGAAAGGATCCATTATCCTAGGTCGCTTAGCTGTGATATGCCAAACCACCATCCTCCTTTGCAGTGCCAGGTCTGTAAACATCAGAAACACTATCAAAGATACATGCACCTAGAATCCCAGCAACCTAGGAGGCTGAGGTAGGAGGACCACAAAGTTCATCCCAGCCTAGGCAACTTAGTGAGCTCTTGCCCGAACATAAAAAATAAAAAATGGGCTGAAATGGCTCAGTGTGAAAGCCCCAAGTTCAATCGTCAGTATTTAAAAAATACTGAATTAAATGGTTATTGAGTTACTTCCTGTGTATATTTCAGAAAGTTTTAAGATTCCGCCCCCCACAAAAAAAGAAACAAAACAAAACAAAACCCTGAGATATAAAGAACAAACCCAATGGCAAAACTAATCTAAAAATTCAAAGGACCAAAGCAGAAAATATACCAACCTATCTCTAGTCTTATCTCCCATAGTGAGGACACTGTACAACACCAAATGGTCTGGTGCAATCGAGAGCACTGAGGCAGTGCTTTCTCAAAGACTGTAGGTAAGAATGGAAACACACTGGCCAGCTGCGGATAGCAACAGGCTAACCAGTACTGCACAAGGACAGGTCCCAGGTGTGCAGGATCTCCTGCTCAATGACAGGCTGCCAGGAGTATCAAGCAGGTACGGACCAAGACGACAAAAATGAAAAGAGCACTCACCGCCTGCATGGCAGAACCTCTGGGAGGATGGGGCTCGATGAGCAGCTGCGACGGAGTCTGTCCAAAACTTCGGATTTGAGCTTCAACACCCTGGAAAAGGAAGGTAAGTCTGAGGGTTAAGAGCTACTAACTACAGGCAAAAGAACCACAACTGCCACGCAAAAATGTCATTCCATGCTTCTGGCTTCTTTCAGGGGAAACCTGTTTTCACAGCGGGGCTGTGCACTTGGCAAGAGCGTTGAGGGCGAAATCACTCGTTAGACTGCAGAGGCTGCTCCCCCAAAGAGTGAAAACCTTTCTCAACCTGCTTTGTGATAGGAAACAGAACCTGCTATTGCAACCTTTTGGCTTCATCTCCATTTTCTTGCATTTGGTTTTTCTTCTTGCACTATCCCTGAAGATGAAAAGCTCCTCTTTTACTAGTACAGAGAAAAAATATTGCTGCAATGATTCTAAGGCCCCATTCCAACCTAGGACGCAGAAAGAGGAAAACAGAAGCAGCACCTCTGAGAATGGCCAATGCTGTTATTACTTTTGCCATAGCAAGAGCATTGCTGTCTCTGAATGTGGGTGGGTAACAGAGGAGAAGCCATATGTTGTCTCTAAATATGACACTGTTAAAATGGGGACCAACTGAACATAAGGAATGTGTGTGTGTGCTTTTTAGAAAGCTGTGTGCTTGTGACTTTCGCAAAGGTCCCCTCCCCATGGCTCCGGCTGCATACCCACATAGGTCTCTGTGTCCCAACGGCCTCATCACAGCACACTACTTAGTGCCAGGTGCTTTACCACCTGCAATGATTCTGGCTGGCTGTGTGTCTGTCTGTCTGCTCCAACTAAAAGGCAAGATCCATTCAGACAAGGCTCATTGTGCCTGCCTCACCCTTAGATCTCAAAACTGTAACAAGTGTTACAGGAAGACAGAGATAGAGAGAGGAAGAAAAGGAGAAAGGGCAGGGAGAAGAGAAGAAACAAAGACATCTAGCTACGTCAGCGTTTCTGCTGCAGTCCAGTATTCTCAATTCCCAGACTAACTGAAAGCCCCCAAAATTCAGAAGAGAATATATGTTCATCATGTTTGTTTAACCTGTCAGGAAACTAGGCAACCAATTTTTATATTCTCTGCAGATCTTTTACACTCAACTAATAAATCATAAACAGGAAATAAAGTATTCTCCAGTACCACCTTCCTTTCCTTACTTGATGCATTACCCACAGTGGTCCTTCATGAGGACCTTGTGATAAGTGAGAGCATTTAATCACATATGCATTCCTGAGCATGAACTATGTGCACAGCTCCATCAGGCCTTAGGGTGTCTTCCCTGAAGAACATATTCCTGACACAAGCAATAGGGGGAATGCACTGGGAGGGTACAGCTATGCTTCGGTACAGCCTGTCCAGCAAGTGAAGCCATGCTCTGCCAGCTCTGAAGGCTGTGAGAGCTGTGTGGCGGTCGAGTGGTGGGGGACAGGCAGCATGGGCCATGGGCAAATCCCCCTCCAGACCATTTGCTGAGCTGTAGTAACTGGGTGGGGAAGTTATGTAACTGAAGTTTTGATGTTCTCTCCTGTAAAGTGTGGGTATTGTAGTACCTATTTCATAATGTGCTAAGGATTAAATGAGATGTATTAAAAAACATAATTAGACCGCCACTGTGCAGCCAACAAATACTCAGGGCTGCTAATAAGGGCTATTTATTTGGCATTATTTACCAGGAATTTTTCTGTCATTTACTATGTTGACACTTTGCTATATCTGTTTTACAGATAAAGAAAAGAATACACAGTGAACTTGGGACACCTTAAAGTCACATGGTAAGGAAATGGCAGATTCAAACTTTGCACTGCACAGCAGGACTCTCAACTCACATTCTCCACCTCTAAGTACTCCTCCTTCCTCACCTGTTCTGTACTGTGCCACTCACTGGAGCTGAGACTGAGTGCAAGCAAGGGTAGGCCACTGTCTGATGAGCGACCTTATGAAGTGTGATGTGGACGGCATCACATCATTTCAGAGAACGGTGTGCTCAGGCACAAGGGACGAGGAGGCAAGGGCAGTATGAATCGAGAGCATGAAGCCCAGTTCCAGCAACAAGGAAAGGAGCCGACAGGAGGCGAGCAGTGGGACTGCACTCATTTTTACAGCAGCCAGCAAAACAGGTGGGACCAATTTCTGATTAAACATCAAGCACAATCTTGGGAAAGAAATCACAAAATGACACTTGAAGCCACACTGCTATTTTATGATACACGGACTTAGGGTCAGGGATGAGAGCCTTAAGTCACTGTTCCGGAATAAGTGTGAGAGCCACACCCTTTCTTCTTACTGCTGTCTTGTGCGGCCCTTGCCCAGTGCCCAGATGCCTTCCCTGATGGCGGGAAAGCACAGGAGCAGGAACATGTTGTGTCAGCATGTGGCTTATGGCGTCAGATGGCTCAGTGTTAGTCTTGGCTCTGCCACACATCTGCTGTTACCCTTGGGGTAAGCACTTTCATCTCTATCTCCCATCTATAAGAGACAAAAATCACAATACCTCCAATATCTCAGTCATAGAAGTGCTTGGAAAATTACACAGATAATACAAATAAAGTGTTTATCATAGTACCTAGTTGAACATACACAGCACTCAATGAAATGCTATTGTTATTATTACATCTGGGACTCTGTGGGCTCCCCATTCAATACAGCTAAAATAGGGAAGGGAGAAATGTTTCAACTGAAATCTGAGGAACTTTTAAAAAAAACACACAAATTAGCACTTTTTTTAAATTCATTTTTTTGGGATCAGCCAGATAGATCAGCAGATTAATGCACTGCTTAGGCAGAACACAGCAGTTTGATCTGAGGTTTGATTCACAGCATGCTGTGCTGGCCTTGCGCCCGGAGCATGCTGAGAGGGTAACTGGGACTGGGTGTGGTGGGACTTGCCTGGAATCCCAGCACTTGGGAGGCTGCAAACAGGAGAATAACTAAAAGTCTGATCTATGTAGTAAGACCCTGTAGATCCTGTCCTAAATATACACAAAAAATTATTCTCACTTAATAATATTGGCACATATTAACCATGCTGAGGAAAACGCTGTTTCAAGTCACATAATATAGTGATCTGATCATCCTATCTCAAAGACAGAAAAATCAACATTATTAACCAATGTTTTTCTCAAGTTCTCAAGGTATCTGAAAAAGTTAGCACTTTTCCTAACTTTGAGTGTGAAAATTATGAAAAAGACTGTAAGGCAGAGTGGTGAATCTATGCCGCAGGTCATTTGTTTTTAAGACTAAAAAGATGAATGCAGGAGTTGTTTTCTAAATGAAAACCTCAGTGCTCAGGTTTAATTGCAGGGCCAGCACTTTGGGATGAACAGAAATGGGTCTTACGCTGCAGTTCAAGCCCGTTTGTATGGTAAGGTTTGCCATCACTGCTGTGAGGCACTAAGATTCGAAAGTGACAGTTACATTTCAGACCTTCAATTCCAGGTTCCGTCCATGCTTTGAAAGCTCACCTGCCATTTTCCACTCACCTTGAACTTGGAAGTAGTTACAATAGCTTCTTCACATTCTGTTGGCTGTTTGTGGTACCAGTGCTTTACACTAGACTTTCTCTGACCTTCTGCTTTATTCTTTGCCTCTTACATGTTTGTTGGTTTTTTGGTGGTCCTGGGGCTGAAACCCAGGGTGTGCTGTTCTGCTGTACCACAGTAAGGTCTTTCTCACTGATAGATGATCAATGTGAGCTCTCTTTTTTCCTAGCTTTAACCTTCTATACTGGAAACTTGTAGTGGCCTACAGCTTCCCTCTGCTTGAAAGACTTCCAGGCCCACAGCCAGGGGGCAGTCCCTGATGCCCATCTGTGGGTATCAAGCACGTGTCTCAGCGTGGCTAGATGTACTTGTCTAAAACCTGGAAGAACGGATTTTATTCTAGCCTTCCTCAGTGATGGGTCAGATTCCTCTTGGGACTGCCATTTGTCTATGCTGAGAATCCTCTGCATACATTAAAATGTTAGCTCTTCCTTTCTCACACAGAAGTGAGCCCAGTCACTTCTGCCATTTCTCCCATTCACCACACCCTCCTGAAGCAAGGCCCCATATAATTTAAAGTACTAAGTGCTGTGTTTCTTTGCAGCCTTCCTCTGCACCACTTGGTTTCTGCCCATAGTGTGTTCTGCAGAAAGAGCTTCTCAGATTCTTCTGTGTGCAGCATCCTCTACTTAGTGTCTGGAAGATTTTACTCTTCCAGCCTACTCTTATACAAGTGCTTTTTCAGTCAAGCTGATTTTTTTTTTTTTTTTTTTTTTTGCACAAATAAAAGCCATGCCTAACATGTTTTTTCTCATATCACTGTCCCTCTGTCTTAGCCACTTTCTCATCACCAGGACAAAATGCCTGACACCTGCAGTGAAAAGGGGGAGGCTCACTTTGGCTCTCAGCCCCAGTTCACAGTTGGCTGGCTGCAAGGCAGGAGGGCTTAGCAGGAGGGCCTGCACAGAGGAAAGCTGCTGGCACCATGGCAGTCAGGAGGCAGAGAGGCAGGCAGGCTGGGGAGGGAGATGCAGACCACGATACTCTCCTACAATGGGCGCCGTCCTCTTTAGTGTTCACAGTTCCAGCTCTCTCTAGAAACCTCTCTTGGGTTTCACTGGTAAGTTTAATATTTGCCAAATCTTGCTGCTTGATTCTACTGGTGACTACCATGCACACCTGACCCGGGCCTCCCTAGGAATGTTAGCCTCTGTTGGTTTATGTAGAGTTTATATACAGGTAGGCTATACTTAGCACAGGCAGCAGACAGAACAACAACTTGAACAGAAGACTCTAACAATATGCTTTGCTAATTATATAGGGAGTACAGAACCTTTATGATTCATCTAGAGTCACACAGAGAGAGAAACCAGGGAGATGAGCACAGTTCTCCAGGGCAAAATGTGAGCATCACAGGATGATGGAAAGCAATACTGCACCTCTCAGGGAAGCCAGAATATCATAGAAGGCAGCATTTCTATAGCTCAGCACTTGAGAGCCATGATAGCCATTTAGGTCCTACTACATGGGGTGTGACAGTTCCTTTTGTAGCTCTGTGTATTACCCCCTCTTTTCTTTTTTCACACATCTCTCTGTACAGCGCACTAGAAAGTGTAGAGACACTTGAGGTCTCAGTCCCAGGAAGCACAGGCAATCCAATACATGTGAAGTTCAAGGAAGTGGAAACATGGCCAGTGTTACCAAACTCCTACACTGTTTTTAAAAACTCATGTTCCCACTTAAGACAGTTTTGTTCTTAGATCGTCTCCTTTAAAATTCATTTATCATGTAAAATTTTTTACAAAATAGGTTAATGAATCCTCACCTATCTGTTGGCCAACTGTGATCATTATCAGCATATATAGCCTCAGGTTATCTCAGAAGGAGCTTAGGCTCAGCAATGTGCTAGATGGGTTCAGTGACAAGTACCACAATATGCTGCCCTTAAGCAGGTTTTTATTTTTTAATTTTTTATGGTTGGCTCAGCCTGCCTTGGGGGTGGGGTGGTGCAGCATGTGATGCCGGGGATTGAACTGAGGTCCCTGTGGTTGCCTAAGCTTGCCTAAGCAGGCGCTTTAGACCACTGAGCCATCTTGCTGGCCCAAGGCAGTTTGGTTCTTGATCTTCAATGCAAGATTATACAGCAAATGAAAATAAACTATATTGAACAGGCTTTGTTTGACAGCCTTCATTTCTTTTTCTTAAAGGATTGAACTCAGACCCGTTTGCAAAGTGTTCAGGCTAAAAGTGGGAAGACTGACAATTCTCCATTTAGAATCTTTCCATCCTAATTCCTTATTCATAGAGAGGCATCACAGACATGGGTCAGGTATGGAGACACTGAAATCAGATTGGATCAGTATACATCTTAGCACCATCACACACAGTGAGTGACTGGCCTGGGGCAAGTTGCTTAACCTTTTTTGCCTTCATTTCCTCCCAGCAATTGTGCTAATAGCTGGAGATCATTTACTGAGTTATTGTGATGATATAATGCCCTCAGGACAGTTCTCTGCCCATAGTAAGTAGTGTGTGAGGTTGATATTTTACCCTGTGTGTAAAAAATGTAACATAGTGTCTGGTAGGGTTAAAAGTAGTCCACAAACAGTTTCCATGCACTCATCACAGGAGGAACAGGTACAGGAAGGTGGCCCTGTCCATTCCATTTATTCCTGCCCAGCCCTTGTACACCAACCACGTAGTACGGCATGCAATGTGGCAGACTGCCTCTTTACCCCCTTGTACACAATTGCCAATCTCTTTCTTCTGGTGACTGTCTCTTCCTCATTCTTTAAGCTGAGTTCAGACCTCTCTGTCTCTCCACCTTGCCACGCTGCTACTCTTCTCCCATATTATTCTCAGAACAACGGGCACAAATCTGCTTTCTACTTCCTTGTCCAATATGCTATTATAGACTAACTTTCAGGTGGAATTTTTTGTCTTACTCCACAGATCATAAGTTTCTTTAAGAAAAGAGACTGTGATGTATTTCTATTCTTCTGGAGCCTGGCACATAGTAGGTGTTCAGTAAATATGAATGGCCACACAAGGTAAATTAATTCAGCATGGATATTGCAAAAAAAAAAATTACTGCTGTCATGACCATAGAGCAACCCAGTGTTTTACCACTTCTACTGAAAATGCTTGCTTTATTACTTAACATTCTTATTCATTAATTCCCAATTATTTTCATAGATATATATGCTCTATAATAAAACCTGAATTCATCAGCCAGCATTCCAGATGTCAAAAAACACACTAATGAAAATACTGTACAAATACTTCAAGATATACCAGTAAAACTATGTATTCATATTTTACAAACAGCATCTCAAATATTACCTAAAGAATTTATTAATAGATTTCCAAATGGAAATATTAAGAGACATTCACAAGCTGAGTGTTCCGTTGTTTCTTGTGCCAACTACTGCACACTTGCAAGGTTTTAAAGCTATACAGGAAACATAACAACACAGAGAAAGTACAGATATGCACACTGGACAGAAGGAAAGGAAGAAGTAAAGAAAAATAGTGTTGACAGTAACGAGGTAGATGCAGCTTCAACTTAAAAATTCTAGTCTGAACTTTTTAATCTAACAGAATAAACTAACTCAAATAACATTCAGTAACTGGCAATAAATGTAAAATTTTACTTTAAGATGAGCATTAGGTTAGAAATAACTTGAACATATGGATGCGATTAATATGTGTGCTGCTTTTCTTAAGCACACAACTTTGCAATTGCATTTTATCTCACATATATTGATATCAAAGTGCACTATTACAAGAGGAAGGAGAAAAAACTAATTCATTGAGAAAAACTATGCAATTTATTAATATAGTAAAATTTTGGGGCAAAATTAAAAGCTCTGGAAAGCTATCTTAAGATTACCATTTAACTTTTAACTAAAAAAATGTTTAAAATTAAAGATTTTATAGTTTGGACTTAATTCTTTTCAATATTTATAAAGTGTCACATTATACTGTGCAGTGACTTCTACAGGGTTTTGTGTCTATCAGTAACTGAGGCCCCTCTTTCTCATCAGACAGCTGAACTCAGACTGCAGCCCGAGTTGCTAGGCACTGGGCAGTTTCCCCTCACAGCCTCATGTCTGTCTTGTGGACTTTGCGAGCCACTGTTGATATCTAACTTTGATACCAGCAGAAAAAGAAAAGCAGAGCAATACTAATCAAATGACCACTTGGTCATTCTCTGTTCAAAGGGAAAATTCTGATAATAATTGCCAAGGTCAAAAGAGTACCCATAACAAGTACTTGACAAAAATGAGATGAAAATTCCTGAAGAGAAAATTACATAATACAATACATATGGCCTTGTTTGGGTAATATCTTTAGCTGGTAAAAAAAGAAGAAAGAAGGAGGAGGCAAAGTAGCATGTAAAGCATTCAGAAACCAGGCACTCTTAACCTAAGGAACAGTTACTTATTAGGAGTCAGAGAAAAAATTCACAAATTATAAAACTAACATATCCAATTTAAATACTTTCAAACTCAATAAAGCATAAATATAAAATACAGCCCTTCAGGAAAATAGTACTTTTTTTAGGCCAGGATACACTAGGGTATGGAATATTTAAAACTTAATCAGGCAAATGTTCAAAATATAGACCAGAAAATATTTAATCAGTAACATATGTAAAATAATACACAAATAAGAGAAATATAATATAGAAATTAAGTAAAAACTAAACAGGAATGATTCCACTTAATTTCAGACTTGAATATTTAACATTTTTAAATTTTGAGAAATTAGAGAAGATATCTAAAACTTCAGAAAAAAATTAATTTTAGTGTTTTCTAAGAAAGTTGGGCAACTGATTCTACTTCTATGGAAGTTTCTTAAGAAAAGAATCAGATGGATACAAAACAGTAAAGTATAACAGTTACAGCAGAACTCTTCATAACCAAAAATTTGGAGAAAAATAATCAAATAAGCCCTGAAAGAGGAACATGATATGGCCTTCAAAACAAGTTGAAGGGGCTGGGGAGATAGCTCCGTGGCACAAGTGCCTGCCTGGCAAGTGCAAAGTCATGAGTTTGAACCCCAGTCCCACAAAAAAAAAAAAAAAAAGTTGAGATGAATGCAACAACAAGAAAACTATACTGTATTGAAAGAAAAATTCCTACCTATAAATAAAAATATACTCACATATGCATACATAATACCCACAGTAATGTGTTATGTGAGCTTATACATACACATGTAGAAATACTATAGCATGTACAATCTGGAATATGTATCAAGTTCTTACTAGCTGTTCTCTCTGGTGAAGAAGAATGAAAAGGTTCATAAAATGTATACCTTCTTCACTACTATACCATTTGACATTTTATGTAAGAATGAATTACTTTTGAAATAAAGCACAATGAAAACTTTTCCTTTTAAAAGAAATCTAAAACCAAGGAAATATAAGTCTAAAAGACACTGTCAATATTTGATATAACTTTGTGAAGTTAAATTTATCCAGTAATGTAAAGATAGAAATACAATTGCCTAAAAACTCCAGTTGATGAACTAGCCAAAAAAAAAAAACAACAACAACAACAAAAAAAACAAAACATTAAAATGAATAAAGCTTCTTGACGAAGTAGATTTTGTTACATGGACCTTACTTTCTGACTATTTCTATTTGATTCCAAGGGTCCCTTGGTTTTCATAGTATTTTGCTATCATTCAGGATTAATTACATATTTTTTAAAAGGTGTGTAAAATTCTAAATAAATAATATTGTTGTCCTCCAAATGGCATAAAAATGCATTGGACAAATAGATGTATATACATACCATGAGGTTATAAAGGTCATAAAAATAAAGAAAAGCAACATGTTAAATATGATATAACTTATTTTAAAAATAAGAATGCAATGATAAAAATCAGGGGAAAGAGAAAATTAGGGTAGGAACAGAGTATTTTTACCAGTACATGCACTCAAATAATACTGTAAAATATGAAAGAAAAAGAAAGTCTTTATAGTTTTGGAAACAGGCATCAATTTTCTCCCTAGTGCCCTAAAACTGAGCCCATACATGTCAGGCATATGCCACTGAGGACCAGCTGCCTGTCCCTGCAATCTCCAGCGCCAATAGCTGTCCATCTACTATAACATAATCCCAGCTGCCAATCTGAAAGAAACCAGCTCGTCTGAGCAGACACAACCAACAGAAACAAATGTCACTCAATAATGTTCAGCGGCTCTGTGTTCATGGATAATTTCAAACAGTATCTCTGTCTAGAACACTGATGTGCTCATTCAAAACACCTCCATCTCTGGCTACTGGAAATGAGCAGATAAAGCAGCCTGCCCAGAAAAACAAGTGGAATGTCTTCAAAGAGGTTTCCAATGTCAAACACAGTAACACAATGAAAATGGTGAAAAGTTCTTAAAAACAAATAAAAAAGTAATTTTACTGCATTCAGGACGGCATTTCTTTAAGCCATTCAAATTTATCCAAACAACATCAGTGAAAGATATAGTCATTTTGTCAGTCATTCCTTTAGTACAAATCTCCTTCTCCATTTTCTTAACAATATTTGTGAGCATTCAGACCACTAAAATGAGACACAGGGCAATTAAATAATACGCTCTTGACTTTAAGGGCACTGATGGGTAGAGGCAAGACAAGAAGTTTACTGTCACCAAATAGTTTATTAACAGCTAGAAATTTGTACTTGATTGAAGCAATAACAAAATATTACTTGCTTCTTTGCACCAATAATGAAAACTAAAAGCAGAGTCCAAATTCTTTTATTTGGTGGTGCTGAAGATTGAGCCTTGTGCCTTCAGAGTGAGCTAGCGCCTGAGCCCTTTTTGGGTTGCCAGGAATGAAACTCATGATTCGTGCTTGCCAGGAAGGCACTGTGCACTGAGCTATATCTCCTGCCCGCAGAGTCTAAATTCTAAACAAACTATGTCTTCATAAGAAATCAGTACAAAAAATCAGTCCTTATTCCGAAAACTTATTTGCCATGTAGATAATTTTATAGGTCTTCCATGTTAATGCATTTTTATCATAATATTTCCAACAGCTTGTATTTAACTTAAAGCTTTGAGCACAAGATGCAGTTATTAGATTTAAGATTCACATAATTGAAGACAATGACAGAGAGAAATGGATTCATAAGAGACATCATGAATAACATAATGGCTAACAGATTTGTAAAAGCAGTTGATGAAATACAAAAATCATAAAATTCTAAATACCTTGCTTCATATTCTTGGATGTTTAACTTAGCTACTCATTTACCTACTTAAACAGTATGTCTGGAATAGGCATAATATTGACCAAAATGCCAAGATGAAATTTGCTGACATTTTTGCTGATCATTGAGTTGACTAAGAGAAACTCTGATTATTATTGTTTTGATGTACAAGAAAGTCTGACATAATTTCATGGTATTTTTTATGTAGGTTTTCAGTAAAAACTTGACTAATCCTTACTGTTTATTTAGCTTTTATTATACAGTTCCTGCCCTGCACTGTGTCAAATATGCCATCTGTGTAACACACTTCTAGCCAAAGATGCTTCAGGATTGTTTCTGTAACACTTTGGATTAGAGTTCCATAAAACTGAAACTTACTGCATTTAATACTTCTAATTTACTATATTGCTACAACCACTGTAACACTGTTGTCTTAGTCTTAAATCTCACTGCAGTCACAACAGACTCCTGCCCTACCTGCTTTAAACAGACTTACGACCACTCCTCCAACTATTTAACAAATGTTAACAATGCTATAAATACCAATTGTGTTTATGCTTTCTGAAAGATTCACTGCAGCCAGTGTTCTGCAGCAGTGCTGGAGTGAACTGAGCTGTTGACTCCCACCAAGAGCGTGATGGAATCCTAAGCCAAAAATGCTTTTCCCCGGATAAGCTATCTGATTTGCTACTGCTGTCATGAAACTGGGGTCATGTAAACTTAAACACTGCTGCTGCTTCTTTTTGGAAAACAGACCTCAGAGCGATTATGAGTTGCTAAAACAGTATCTGGAAGTAAGCTTGGAAGAGGGAAAACCATCTGCTGACACTAAACACAACTTAAGGGACATTTTCAAGTTTTACTTTAAGTAATGAGAATATACATATGAAGATAGACATAGGTATAAATATTAATATAGATATATGTCTCTATGTCTCTCTGTTTCTCTCTGTCCCTCTCTCTGTCTCTCTCTGTCTCCCTGCCTCTCCCCCCACCTCCAAGCTGAGCAATATTGTGGCTCTTTCCCAAACTCCCTTCTCCTTATGCATATAGGGGAATATGTTCTCAGAAGAAAATCAGTAAATTTAAACTTACATAAACATAAAGTAACTCGAATATATGCTCAAAAATAGAGGAAAAAATATACTCCTGTGGGAAATATAGTACATACAAACAGCAAAGTGCAAAATGAAAAAGCACAGACAGTAGTACTACCCACATTAAAGGAGTTCTACAAGGAGTATCAGATGCTGCCCAGCTTCCAGCTTCCTGGTCACCCTAAGATCTGTCCTGACAGCTCTGTATGGGCTGTGCCAGGCTCTGTGTTGTATCTATACTTCGTTTTTACAAAGCATTCTCTTTAGTCCCACAAACATACAGCAGAATGATTGTAGAGGATTAAAAAATAAATAAAAAGGCTTGCAATAAAATTAATGATCTCTACTGGTGCAATTTCAAGCAATGGCACAATTTCTGTGCCAAAGGTTTGATTCTGTATGTATCAAGCCACATCAAATAGAAAGCGCTCTTGCTGACTACGCCATATGACCCTGACATTAGTTAACAAAGCCCAAAATTGGCATAGAAGCTTTCCATTCTTTTATTTTGGCTCTTTTATTTTGTTTTAATTTTTTTCTAGTTAACATATATTGCTTTGAAAATTAACTTTTTAGGGGCTGGGGAGATAGCTCCAAGGCACAAGTGCCTGCTGGGCAAGTGCAAGGTCGTGAGTTCGAATCCCGGTCCCCCCCCAAAAAAAAGAAAATTAACTTTTTAAAATGCCCTTGTGTAACTGACTACACACACACACACACACACACACACACACACACACACACACACACTTCCTACTATGAATCCAAAAATCTAAATTTCAAAAAGCTCAGATCAAAAGCTTTCTTTTACTTAGGTAATTGTGATTAAAAACTACAATTTATAATCATGTATCAAAGATATTTTCACTGCAAAAGCTATTTTGTTCCCTGTCAAATACCATGGAAAAGATAAAGAAATGAACTAAAATTGGTCAAGTCTGAAAAAAAAGAACTTTATAGACTAATGAGTAAAAATAAGAAAACAAAATAAAAATTGCGACTAAAGGTATTTTGAATCCTGAATGATGTAAAAGCTAAGAAGTTAAAAATGTCTTTTGCATACTTTAACCATTCTCTTTGGTTTTGGTCTAGGTAATAAGTAATTAGCACATAAACATAAATGTTGATACAGTGCCATAAATACTCTCAGCAACATCAGTTTTATTAATTTCAATCTTAAATAAACTAATAAGCAGAAATGGTATTTCTACTATTTACACACTGTAACCACTCATATTGAATGCTTCTAATTACTAGTAAAGATGAACAACTTTTTATGTATACTACATGTATTACATAGCTGGTACTTTAGCTGTTGTCTTATTTCTAGATAAATGGAAACTGTGGTTATGTGGAATCTATACCAATTCCTTTAGTAATGTCTGGTTTTGACATTAGCCTTAAAAGGCATAAAAAATTTCAACTTTTAAACAAATTCCACTATTACAGAACTACTTGATGGTGTTATTTTCCAACTTCAATAGTTTGACTTTTCATATTATTATGATCACTACCCTAAATACATACACATTTGTAATTTCTTTTACATTAATATGTGAAATTGGGGATCTGTATTAGTCTATGTTCTGAATATTTAGCCATCTCTCCTACCATTATACATTGAGTAAAATAAGCCCTGTCCTAGAAATTTAGAATACCATCTTCATTGTGGCTCCCCATCTGAAATGCACCGTTTCTGGAAGCGGTACTCTGTTCCATAAACTTCAGTTTCCTGAGCAGGACTGTTCTGACTACTATCACTCATGTTTTTCTATCTGGCATATTCTCAAAATGGACTTTCTATTTTTTTTTTTGCTTTGGTCTTTTTGAGACAGGGTCTCTTTATGCAATTCAGGCTGACCTTGAGCTCACTTTCATATCCAAGGCTGGTCTCGAACTCGCACTAATCCTCCTGCTTCAGCCTCCCAAGTGCTGGGATTACAGGCATACGCCACCAGGCCTGGCTCTGCTTGGTAGTTCTGAAGCTTCATTTACTTGACCTTTAATTGCATTCTATCAAATATTGCTACTCATCTCTCTATAGCTGTTTCCTACTATTTACACACTGTAACCACTCAGAACCACGGAGTAGAGGAGGGGTGCCCATGGCTCACTGGTGAGCACAGGGCTGTGTAGCTCTGCAGACTTCAAAGGTGCGGGTAGAGGTATGGGGGTGGGACTTCCATACCATTGTCCTCAGCCTTCCGGCCACCACACTGCCCATTATGGTGCCCTGCCTCACCACAAGCCCAAAAAGCAGAGTGCAACAGCTACAGTGTCATCTCCAAAACTGTTAACTGAAGGAATCTGTCCTCCATTGTGGTTTTCCAAGCAATTTTATCACAGCAATTAAAAGCTACCTAACACAGTACAACTCCTAGGAGATAACATTTATTGGGATAAATAAACACATAGAGCAAAGGCAAATACTTACGTTAAGCCACTGAGAAAAGAAAACTTACAAAATAAATATATGCATTATTATGTAATTATCTTGTGTATTTGGATTTAAGAGGCTTTCTTTAGTAGTAAAATTATTTGTCCTTACTTATATTTGACCCTAACTTCTAATACTCTCATTTTTCTCTTTTCAAAACTTTTTTTGGCTTGTAGCTTCTTTTGAAATGTTGTTAAGTGACATAGTATTGGAAGAATGGGAATGGCTGAACCAAGCCAAGCTTAGCAGAATTAATGAGCAGAAAATGATCTTTACTTATTTGCACCTGTGTAGGAAATAATATATGTAAAACAAGAAAAATAGAGTAGATCAAAATATAAGTACAGAGAGAAAAGGAGAAATAGTACCAAAGAGATAAATAAAAAAGAGCACATAGAGCTGGCAAGATAGCTCAGTGAAAGGGGCTGGGGTATTCATTCAGTAGAACAAGTGCTTGCCTAGCAAGTACAAGGATCTGAGTTTAATCCCTGGGTCCAAAATAAAATACATACATGTATGCATGCATACATACATACATACATACATACATACAAAAAGATAGCTCAGTGGACGAAGCACTGCTTAGGCAAAAACAGGGAGCAGGGTTCCATCCCTGGTAATGCATGCTGCACCAGCCCCACTCCCGGGCACACTGAGCCAGCAACTGAGTCTGGGAGTGGTGGTGCACGCCTGTAATCCCAGTCCTGGCGGGGGGGGGGGGGGGGGGTGGAAAACAGGAGGATCACCATAAGTCCAAGCTGCACAGTGAGACCCTATACCAAATACATTAAAAAAAAGAGCAAAGAGGTCAGTGAAGATAAACAGCAAAAGATAAGAAAATGTCCTTTAGAAGGGGTCACAGGATAGTTGAAAAAAGATCAGCATATTTGCATGAAAAAAATCTTTCTGGTATGTGATATATGTAAATGCAGCCATGTATATTGATAACCCAGCTGTTTTCTAAAAATTAAAAACAACATAAAAGTTTAATGTGCTGCAGGCTGTTTCTCTGATTACTCTTCCTCCTCTTATGGTTATTATTTCTGTCGTTTAGTGCTCTTTTTATAGGGAGATTACTTTTATGATCACGTTCTAAGCCATGTGCATTAACCACTCACTCTAGAAATGTTGCCTTCCTCGGGTGGAATGGGACTTCTGTAGAGCAGTAGTGAAGGTATGACCTGCACGTAGACACCTTGCCTCTGAGAGGGACTACGTGAATAAGGATCAGAAACTGAACTAAGTTTGTAGAAGGAAACAGAAATAAGTCACCATACATTACTGAACAGAGTGGCTTGCTCTTCATACTCTAGAAACATCTATCTTGATGCCGGGCGTGGTGGCGCACGCCTGTAATCCCAGCACTCGGGAGGCTGAGGTGGGAGGATCGGTGCGAGTTCGAGACCAGCCTGGGCTACAAAAGTGAGCTCAAGGCCAGCCTGAGCTGCATAGTGAGACCCTGTCTCAAAAAGACAAAAAAAAAAAAAAAAAAAAAAGAAAAGAAACATCTATCTTGGTAGGACGATGTGATTTTGAAGAACTAGTACCAAGCGGATGGACAAATGCACTGGCGTTAGGGACTGGACAGTGTCTCGCTGAAACAAGGCTGGAGGAGACAGGTGTGGCTTGGGGATGGGGGGCTGTAAGTTAGTAGGTGGCAAGAGCAAAAGCTTCAGTGCAGGCAGGAGGGCTGAGCAGGGCTGGACTCAGAGGCAGGACCCCTGGGCAATGGACGCAGCATGGCAGCAGGAGATGCTCCTGGGCCCTTGCAGGCCACTGCTACCCACAGTGGAGAGTTTCGAAGGACAGCCGCTGTCTGCAACTATGCTACCAGCTCCCTACCACCAGGTTGCCTGCATGCATACCCACCTACCTGCCATACTTGCTGGAAAGCACCTGGCCATCCCTGAAGCAGCACTCTGCACTTTTTGTGCCTGCCTAGAATATGAGCTCCATGAGAAAGTGAGTTGACTGTTCTACTCATCTCTGTATTCTTACTACTTTGAACAAGTGGAGTACTGTTGAATAAATGAATGAGGGAGTAAGCTCTCCCAGTTCATCTGCCCTCTCTGGCCTCCCTTATCTACTCAATTCAGGTTTCAGCATTTCAGCAACATTTACCAGATTTAGTGGCCATCCTTTCAACCTTTTGTTATACATTCTACCGTTCGTCAATGGCAAAATGCTGCCTGTGTCAGCCTATACCTCTTTGCCTCTCTCTCCTCCTCCCTCCCTTCTTCTGTCCCTCTTCTTCTTCCCCTCTCCACTTCCCCCTCCCTATTCCTGTCCCTCTTCCCCTTTCTGAGTTTTTCCTATCTTTATTCTGCTATTGAAAACATGGAAAAACAATACAGAACAGAAATAATAATCACTAAGCAATTCCTAGGAAGCTTCCATCACTGTGTCAGATTTTTCTATAAATACATAGAACCTCATCCTTAGCACAAACCTGTAGGAAGATAATCTTGCTGCTTCCTACCTCATTTGGACAGACATGAACAGGCCTTCCCGCCACACTGACCATCTACTCTCCCATTGCAGAAGAGGTACCACCATTCCCTCCTGTCCAGGGCTTTCTCTGTCTCTGTCTCCGTCTCTCTCTCTCTCTCTCTCTGTGCTCTGGACTGTGCTCTGCCCCACTTCTTCATAGAGGCTATAACATGCTTTCTTTCCTGTCTGTTGGACATTCCTACCTTTTTTGTGTGTTTTCACTGAAACATGCTCAAATACCTAGGTATCCATAGAAAAATGTCTTCTCTTTGAGGACTGCTAATAATACAAGGATTTCTTTTGATGGCAGAACAATGTTCTAAGACTGTGGCAATGGCTATGCAACTTTGTGAGCATGCTACAACTGCTATATTGTACACTTTCAGTGAGTGAATTATACCTCAATAAAGTTGTTATTAAAAAAAAAAACTTTTCCTTTAGGGCCAAGGACAGACTGGGGCAGAGTGCTTGTGTGGTCCATATATAATGTACATGGTTTTGAAGGCACTCCTTCTCATTTACCTTATCGCCTTCAATTCATTTCACATTGTCACTTGTGCGTGTGCAAGGAACTTCCACAGGGGGTCCTGGTGGGCATCCTCTGCCCACCACTGCACTCACAGATCCTAATCATCCTCCAGCTGCCTGTTTCCCAGAAACACGCCTAGACTGTATGATCCTGGCCTTAGTAGCTGTCCTATGTGCTAGTCATTAATGGAGTGGGCACTGTCATGCTCAGTCTGTACTTGAGGAAACAGAGATAAAGACTGAAGTTGTAACTGGTAGTCATCAGTGGAATCAAAGCCACATTTACTTGTCCATTGTGTTATAGCATATTCTTTTATAAAATTTAGCTCTGCTCAATGGCACAACTAAATATGATATTTATTTTAGTAATATGTTTATATTAATAATGCTAAGTAACAGAGATATATTATTTATTTATTTATTATGTGTGTGTGTGTTTGTGTGTGTGTGTGTGTGTGTTTAATCTTTTGAGTCAGGATTTCAGTATGTAGTTGAAATTGGCTTTGAGTTTACTTTGTAGCCCAGGTGGCCTGAAACTCACCAATGATCCTCCTGCCTCAGCCTCCTGAGTGCTGGTATTACAGAGGTGCAGCTGCACACCTGGCCTCAGAGGTGTTATCTCAAGAATATCATACACCCATCATACACAGAACATCACCAGTCATGTCTTTTTACTGAATGCAGAATCTAACATATAATGTACATATTTATTACATGCTCTACTGTAAGTCTAATGTACAATAATATATTATATAAATGGGCATGAGTAGAAAACTATCCAGTCAAGACCTAATTTTCTGACAATTATAGGAAGGAAAAGGAAGCTAAAGAAATGTGAAGTAAAAGTTTAAAATAGTCTTTAGCAAATGATGATCATAAATGTGCTATGGAAGCCCCTCCCAAAGTTCAGCCCGGAAGCGCCACATTATCCAGCAATTCTGCTACTGTGCACACGTACAAAAGTTTGAAAAGACTTGAGTAAATTTGTGTACACCCATGTTTCCATTAATCACAGTGGCCAAAAGGTTAGAGCAACCTACAATATCTGCTGATGGTTGAATGGAGAAGTAACATGTGGTATACACAAACAATGGAATATTATTCAGTCCCTAGAAGGAAGAAAATTCTGATAGATGCTGTAACATGGATGTATTTTAGAAAATACTAAGTAAAGTAAACCTTACACCAAAGGACAAATGTCAAATGATCCCCCTTATATGGACACTTTGGGTAAATACATTCATGGAGATCAGGGACTCAGAAGAGGAAGAGATGCGGAGTTATTCCTTAATGCATAGTTTTGATTTGAAAAGATAAAACATTTCCAGAGACCATGGTGGTGATGGCTGCACGCCAGTGTGATTCCCACACACAAACACACACTGGGGAGCTTCTGTACTCAGGACTTTGCATGTGCTAAGTACATGTTTCACCACTAACTACACCCACAACTCTGTGTGAATGTTCTAAATGCTACTGAATGGCAATGATGCTAAGTTTTATGTTACATACATTTATTTGATGACAATTAAAATGTTGCTTAATATTATAATCCATTTGGTCTAAACTGTACCTATATTTTAATTACATACCTAATATCTAATGATGCATGCTCATTTCCAAATATCTTGCCTAAGAAGTTACTATTTACTGTCCCATTGCATGAACCTATGTCTCAAAGTTTGCAGAACAGCCCTCTAGATCTCTGTTGTTCAGTGCTGCTTTTGTTGCAAACTTTTATCACATAAGCCAGGTGATAATATACTAATTTTTAAAATATGTTCTTTATATTTTCACATCACTAGGTCACAAATAGAACTATAAAGTAATGCACCAAATCTGACGAAAAATGATAAACCTTACATGTTGCACATATCACTGGTATCACAAAAAATAAAACAAAAAAGTATCCTTTAAAAATAAGCAGCTTTCACTATAATTCAAATACCTGAGTTTTATACATATTCTGTTCTAAAACTTGTATTAATATTTCAAGATGTAGAACTTAGTAGAATAATTGGATTAGAAGAATAAATCTTCTGTATTTACCAAAATCGTGTTCTGAGTATCTTATTTTAGAAATTAAATGACGAAAACTAAATCTGATTAACATTTAAAAAGTTTGATGATACAGGACAGCTTCAGACTTTGGTCTAACTATTAGCATTTATGTAGTTACAAATGTATTTTTATATTACATATAAACATTATAGTATGAGACACTTATACTCAAATTGTATTTTAAGTGAATAAATTATTATTTTCCTGTCATTTTAGATCATTTGAGTGGCCCCAGGAATCATAAAAATTGTAAATATGGAGGCCAGTGAGATAGCTCAATGGACTAAAGTGCCTGCTTAAGCAAGCTTAGGAAAGTTCAGGGAGCATGGTTTCATCCCAGGCACCACATGCTGAGCCAGCCTTGCCCCTGGGGCAGGCTGAGCCTGCTAGAGCGTGGGTGTAGTGGCTTAAGCCTGTAATTCTAACGCTGGGGAGGCTGAAAGCAGGAGGATCACCATGAGTCCAAGCTGCATAGTGAGACTCTTTTTTTTTTGTCTTTTTTGAGACAGGGTCTCGTTATGCAGTTGAGGGTGACCTTGAGCTCACTTTTGTAGGCCATGCTGGTCTTGAACTTGCACCAATCCTCCCAAGTGCCTCAGCCTCCCGAGTGCTGGGATTACAGGCGTGAGCCACCACACCTGGCATTACATAGCGAGACTCTTCAACAACCAAATACATTAAAAAAAAAAAAAAAAGAAAAAAGAAATTGTAAATATAACTTAGGGAACCTTAAGGGGTTCAAAATGGTGATGCTCTCATTTTCTATCGAGACCGACATGTTTCTAAGGGCAGTTCTGGGTTCAAGTCTCTTTAAGTAACTAACAGGTCATCGAGCTTAAGTCACTGACCCATCCATTTTTAGTGTCTTCAACACAGAAGTGAAAGGAGGGGGAAGATGGCACAGTTCCTGCCTCAGTCATAAACTTACCTCTCTCAACACAGGATCAGTTATTGAGTTCAGGTTCACTGTACCCTCATAAGTCAGGTAATAGAACACGTTGAGGGCTCGCACTGCTTCTGGCCCTTGCTGTTTATAGCCAAAAATGAGATCAATCCACTGGTGAAGCTGGCAGGAAACAAATTCACTCTCTAGGGCCTGAAAAAGTAGAGACCACATCATGGTGTTTAATTCTGTTGTTAAAAGACAGAGAGCTCTTCAGGACAAACAGTAGCATTAAACATTAAACACAATGCTGAAAAGCCAGTAGACAGCCAGTAGGTAATGGCTTCCAGTCTCAGCCACCTGGAGGCCCAGTTAAATAACTGAGAATTCCAGGCCAACCAGGGCAACAAAGGAAGACTCTGCTTCAACTGAAAAAAAAAAAAAAAAAAGAAAAACCTGAGACAGTGTTGTACCTCAGAGGCAGAACGTGTACTCAGTACACAGAAGGCTCTGGGTTCAATCCCCAGCACCATAAACAAACAAAATGTGATGTCTTATTTTCTGCCAGACTCTGTTTTCTGTACATAAGAAGAAACTTCTTGGCATTTACCATGTTGAATTATAATAAATACTGAAGTTTTAGCAGAGTGAGAACTAGAACTGGACTTATCTTGTTGACATTTGAGAATCATGCTTTGACAGGTACTCAATTTATGTTTCAAAGAAGAGACAAACAGTGTAAAGACAACTGCAGGAAAGAAACTGAAAAATCTTAAAAATTCACTAAAAATTTACTATTCACATGCAATATTTATAATTTTTTAAATTAAAACATTTTGTGGCTTATCATCATCCAAATTATTTATATAGCATTTTGATTTTTTATCTTACAAATTAGATTTTATAGGGGACACTTAGAATTACTGGTTTATTATTCTAGGTATTAGTATAAAATCAAATCAAATATTTTATGTTATTAAAACAACAGTGCTTGGGGCTGAGGAGATAGCTCAGTGGCATAAGTGCCTGCCTAGCAAGCACAAGGTCCTGAGTTTGATCCCCAGTACCAAAAGAAAGAAAGAAAGAAAGAAAGAAAGAAAGAAAGAAAGAAAGAAAGAAAGAAAGAAAGAAAGAAAGATGCTCAATAAATAATGAGTGAACATAATCAAGTGTTCAGCAGGGTGTGGTGGCACCCTCCTGTAATTCCAGTACTTGGAAGGCTGAGGCAGGAGGACTAAGATGAGTTCAAGACCAGCCTGGGCTATAAAGTGAGCTCACAGCCAGCCTGAACTGCATAGTGAGACCCTGTCTCAAAAAGAGAAAATCAATCAATCAATCAATCAATCAATCAATCAATCAATCAAGTGTTCAGTTGAAATGCTAGGCATAAGACTTGCTCTCTATTCATCATTCTATTTCTACTTATTAGCACTTTGTCAGAAGCACAACAGGTATCACTAAATGCTTTCTAAATTTAGTAGCTTAGGCTTTAGAAAACTGGAAAGTTTTAAAAACTAGAGACAATTTTTTAAGAAAGTATTAATCTTCATTGTATGTAACATTATTAAAATTATTCCAGCATAAACTGTTAGCATTAAAACTAGTTTATCAATAGATAATGCTATAAAAATCAAGGAGTTATCAAAGTATAGTAAATTATATCTGGTAATATATGTATTAAATATCTGTGGTACCTCACTGAAATTAATTATTTTTAGAGTCCAAAATAGGATCATGGTATGTTTTTGTTACAGGTTTTTGCTATGTAATAATCATTACAAGGAAAGGTCTAAAGGTTTGAAAACAAAATTGACCAACATCTTTTATTTGGAGGGAAGGGGATTTAACTCAGGGCCATGCACTCTAACAGTGAGCTACACTTGCAGCCCCAAATGGACTTGCTTTTATAGGAACAGCAGGTAAGATATTAACCATCTTGCAACAAAAGATATGCCTTTGGTTCTCAGGTATACTTTTGTGTGAATACATGCTATGTTAACATGTTAATATAGGTATCTATGAGTAAAGGAAATCATTATAGCAAAATACAATCCATATATTTCACTTAATAATATTTCACATGATTTCACAATATTATAAAACATAAAGTATGATTCTGTAAATAAATCTCTAGACACTGAACAACCGTCACATTGCAAAGTATACCTAAAATGAAATAACCCTAAAAAAAAAAAAAAATGTGTTATATTTGTCAATTTAGTAAAGAGATAAAATAGCACAAAACTATGTCATATTTTATTTCAAATAAGAAAAGGGCCACTTTAAGTAAACTCACATTTAAATAAAACAAAACAAAAAAATAAGTCAATTCGTACTTTTAGTACATAGATTTAAAACAAATCTAAAAATCCAGGAGCTACCAATGCAAGCTACACACAAAAAGGATACATTTGTTTCATTAACTTAGGCCTTGGGTAAGGATGGGAGGGAGTAGAGGACATGTTTAAGTGGCACATAAAAACAGCAATTGTCTTAATTTGTGTGCAGTGCACTCCACACAAAAGCTCTAAATATGTTCAAATTAGAGCAAGCTGCTTGATTGTCACTGAAGTCTCATGTCACATTAATGCATGACAAACATTAAACCATACACTTAAATGGCAATTTATATCATTTAAATGTTTACTGCCAGACTAGCTCATCACTCATTTAAATGTGACTTTCTGACAGCTAATTTCAGTTAATTTTCTCCAATTCACTTAATTAGAACTTTCAATCAGGGAGGGACTTACACATACCTTGGAGCTTATATCTTTTTTTGGTTGTTCAAAAATCAGAGTCAATAAACTGCTGAAAGGCTGTACTATCATAGATTCACACACAGTATCTCTGGTGGTAGGAAGCGTCACTGAATGAAACAAACTCACAGTATGTGTTCTTCAGAAGAACTTACATTTATTTATGTAAATAATACTCTCCCCAGTAGTTTAAATAAAAAACATTTAGTTCATATACACACACTATTGAAACAATAAAAAAACCTGCATCCAAGCTAATTAAAAATTAATGATTTCAAAATTGTTTAATAAGATAAAACAGTCAGGAGTCTCCTGAGTGTCTGTGGTTTGTGATTTGAGACTATAAAATTCTAGAAGGCTCAGCAAATGACAAAGCACAAATGAATTTTCTCAATATTAAAGCCCTGAAAATGAGGGCAATTTTATTTTATGTGCATCAAACAAAGAACTGAGTTTTCCTAATGGTTGATTACTTCTTTATGCACATTCCAAATGGTGAGGCTGGTTAGATTTACATGCTTAATGCTTTACATCTTGACACCACTTGAGATTCTGAAAAGAATAGCAGCACATACTCCGGTTATGATATGTCTGTTACACCCTCCACATATGCTGTTGCAGGCCAGTCCTTTGGTGTCAACAGGTAATTTTCAGAATTACCTGGTAAACTCTATACCAAAGAGTGATATGAAATGTGTTTTCTTCTAATTTTTAGAAAAGTAAAGAAAAAATTTCATTAAAACACTTGAAGAATTCCTTAAGATTTACTAAAGCTTTGAAAAGATACCCCAAAGAGTAACTGTAGCTTTAAAAAATTCCCAGTTTTGAAACAATTTCTATACTAAGAAAGCTCATGATTTTAATATCCCTTTAGTGAAACTGAATGACAGTTGCCCAACCAAAAGCATATATATATATATATATATATATATATATATATATATACACACACACACACATACACACACACACACACACCCATATACATCCATCCTTCACAAAGCTTAAGGAGGAAAAAAGAGACAGGAAGAAATTATGGAAAAGAAAATACACAAAGGAAAGTGTGTATTAAAAGTGGAATATCCTAGAATTGTATTTTTGAGACTCCAAAACAAAAAACCATAAAAACCTCTATTAAAATTCTTTAAGATCCTTTGTCAAACGCTGATTTTTAAAAAATATTCTTCATATAAAATCCTTGGGGACCGGCGGGATGGCTCAGTGGTCTAAAGCGCCTGCTTGGGGAAGCTTGGGCAGCTTCAGGGACCGCGGTTCGATCCCCAGCACCACATGCTGCGCCAGCCCTGCCCTCAAGGGCGGGCTGAGCCGGCCATAAAAAAATGAATGAATAAACAAACAAAGGTTCTGAAACAAGAAAAAAATAATAAAATAAAATAAAAAATTCTTTAAAAAAATAAAAAAAAAATCCTTATGTGGATCCACATTTACACACACACACACACACACACATGCACTTTCACACTCAAAGAACAGAAACATGCCAGTGGAATGCTAAGCATCTGAGATTTTTCAGAGCCTTTAGGACAGACAGTCCTCATTAAGCCTGGAGTTAAATACGGTTTGCAGCTAGGGGATAGTAACATTCTTCCCATGCTGCTTTCAAGCCTCACCAATCAATTGTTAGTACTCCCCTAGCAGACTGGATACATCATTTACATTCAATATGTACTCTGAGAAAAATTTGTAAAAAAGAAAATCCACTAAAATGTCCAACACAATACAATAATATTCAACTCATATGAGTTATTATAAAATAAATCACTGACTAATGCCTTATTGTTACGGATCAAATAAGACTATGAAATGACTATCACACTGAAGCCTCACAGAAATTGTCAATCCAATCCAGGGGGACTCATATTAGTCTTGACAAACTGTCTCGGGGCTGATATCTGTTTTTATAATGAGACCTATTAGGCTGGGACTAAAACACTTGAAATATGCTAAAAAGTACAGTATACATATGTCAAATACAAACACTTATTAGTAACTTTCATTTGCTTGGTACTCATGCAGAATATCAACAAATTAAAGCTTTAATATTATAAAGATAATAGTAAATTATTCATAAATAACTAGCCTTGTGTCAGAAATAATTATATATGAAATGTATCTAGCAATAAATCTCAATGAAAGAATGCAATCTATGTTTTCCTAAAATTAACCCATTAAGGGATATAAATTATTAATTGATTAAAATGTTAAATAAAATTATTCTTTTGTTTCCTAGAGTCAAGTAATATGATTAACATATAGAAATAGTATAGTTGTTTTTTCCAAATAAGCTATTCAAAAATAAAAATTCTAAAATAAAAGGCATTAACTATGCATTTATTTAATGCATCAGAGTATACAAGAGATACCATAACAAAATCAAATTTTCACTAATGTTAAAATTACATAAAATCATAGAAACCTAATTTCAGGTTACCCAAATTATTATACAATTTTTACCCCATGACAAAGAGCTGCATTTGTGTGCCATTTATATTTATCATGTTTATATTTTCCAGATTAAAGCTAATAGTCAATTATCCTTTTACTAAATGTTATACTACTTCATTTTAAAAATTAAATGACTATTGATACTTATGATGTACTTATTATAAAAATAAACTATAAAGATAAAATATTTACAAGCTTTTAAGTATGGAAATAATCATAATAACAGAAGACAAGTCTGTAGCCTCTGTGCTGCTCTGCATTTCTGCATAACAGTGGCACTACAGACACCTCCCCCTTGGTTCTAAGTATACAGTGCCATACCCATTCTTGCATATTTCAAAAACAAAAATAACAAGTACTGATTAATCCTCCTGAATTGATAAAATTCGTTATAGTATAGTAATTACATATTTACTAAAAGAATGAAAAGCTAGCTTTGTTAATTTTAAGTTTTGCTTATAATGCAGAATCTTAATTCATCTGGTTATACATAGTGATATAATTTAAGGGAATTAGTGGTTGGATTAGCAGTAATATAACATACAAAGTTGTAATTTTGAAATTTTAAGTATTTTCCATTTGAAATAGAAGTAATACACTGTTCTTTCTACATATGTATGCTGCACACACATATGCACACACATACAGATTTCAAATGGTCTGGCCTATTATGTTTGTATGTGGCGAATTTCAAACACTAGTGGTAATGTTTCCTTAACATTGATATATGACCTTTGTAATTTACATTGAAGAAAGCTGTTTTTTTCAGCCTAATTAGAACTGTTTCAAATTTTCCTGCTAAATATATGATATAAAGTCCTTTCAACTTTTTTATTCTAAAGTTTCTTTCCATGTCAACTTTGTTCCAATCAAAATATGCTTTGAATTAAATGATTTTGATTGAATATGCGGATCACATTTCACTTCTAAGATTTAAAATCCAAAAAGGAAAAGTTTAGCCTGTTCAAACAAAGCGAGAGCAGCCACTCTGCAGAAAGCTATTCACATTTAAGAAGACTGACAAATTGTTTGTGTGCACCATTAGGTCTCCTTTCTGCAATAGTTGCCAGATTTCCTGTCCCCTAAACAGATACATTAACTCCTTAACTGCTGGCTCCAAATCTGTGGTGAATCTGAGTAACTTTATAAGTAAATATTAGATTTACCTATAGTTTTCTTCTTTGAATACCTCTAAAAAGGGTTCAGATTACCAAAATAAATGTCATAAAAAACTCAACATTTTACTTATTGGACAGGTATAAATTCAGGATGTAAATGTGCTTTCCAAATGAAATCTGCTTGAAATGACAAATCCACATCAATCCTTATTTGTCTAAAAATGTAACTATAATCAGTTTAAGAAATTACCTTTACAGGTGAGATACAATAGTCAGAACCAGTGAAGTACTTAATGACTAATGTAATCACAATGATTACAAATATGTCACAATCCTTCAGAGCTCAGACATTTATTTTACCATAATAATGTAAGTTTCATTACTATTTACATAAAAAATGTCAACTTTGGAAACTTTAAAATAATGTGAAGTTATAATCCTTAAGATTGGTAAGTCATGGGGACCCAAAGGGGTAAAAAGATTTAAGATTTACAGGGGAAAGAAAAAACTGTGGCATGCTACGAAGAATTATATTTGACAATCTTTAAAAAATGACATTTAGTGAACAACCCAATGAACCACCTCCTGAGAGCAGAGAGGGAAATCACTGAGAAGAGTTCTGTACTTCTAAACTATCCTTGAACTGTTGAGCAGATGAGAGATCTTGAAGCAGGCAGTACACAGTTCATTTCTACATGCATATTATTACTAAAGAAAAGCGTGAGTTTGGATCACATCTTGATATAACCATCAAGCACTCATGCATCTTTTGGCAGGAGAATCATTTTGTCTAAGACTGTTATTGCATAGTTTTAAATGGACTAGTCAACCAGCTGTTATATATTTTACACACTGAAGGCCATGTTTCCTTTGAAATTCATAGTTTTAATCTCAACTGAAGTCTGTATTGCTGTGTGCCAAGATCAAAAGGATTAGGCCAACTTGTACAATTACCCTCCTTTTCAGAGATATTTTTTTTAGTGTTTAAAATACTCCTGTATGCTGACATTTTACCCAACTATTTTCTTTAGAACTATAGAACATTAAAATATTTAATTAACATTTCAACCTCAGGTCAGTTGTAATCTAAAATCTACAAATACATAATATACAAAAATGTTAAACTAAGTATAACATAGCCCACAGAGGGATATACAGCTTTTGAAAATAATCTGCTAAGTTTGATAAGAATGGACAGGGAACAATCCTGTCAACTTATTTCATTTACTTATATTTTATGTGCCTTTGTTAAGAAAATAACTCAGAGAACTCCCAACAATGTATACACAGCAAGACAAATTTAACAGAAGAGAAGTCAGGTAATGCCAAATAAAGCAAATAAAGAAATGTCACATAAAAATTATGTTATAAAATCCCTTCGATTTGTTAGAAGTGAGCTATTTATTTGGTACTAATCTTTCTAGCAGGCAACATAAAGAAGCACGAACAATTGCAAGAGTCAAAAGTGACCATAATGTAAAAACAAACCAGATGGCCTAAAAAACACATTATTTCTATTCCTGAGATAAGAAATTCCTCCCTTGGCAATATGATGGAATCCAGGTATGTGATTTGCAGAGGGACTTACTTAATCCAGGGATACATGTAAAGTACAGACAAATGAAGAGACTATATACTCTTCAGGCAATCCTGAATAAGCATTACTTCTCTGAGGGAGGCATTGAATGCTACATTCCAGGTATACTTAATAGCGAGTACCTGGAATGTGGCCCTTTTATCAGTTAAATGCCGAGCCACATGCTTCAACAGCAGGTAGACTGAGTCACATGACTAATACTCTTAAAAATGTGAGGAGTGTAAATTCAAGGATTTAAGTTTGTACAAGAGGCAGGCCTGCTTTTATTTGTAAGAAGTAGCCTACACTAAGAAAGGTCCAACATTCTCCTCAAAAAGTAAATTGGGTGAACTTTCCCACAAAGATAAATGCCTCCAAATTCCAAACACAATGCCCTAATATTTATAAACATTAAAATGCTTAAAATATACATGTTCACTTCTAAAAAATTAGGAAAATCTCCGAAAAATTAATTCTAAAGATTGTACATTGCTTGGTGCTTGTAATCACATTGGTTGGACTATAGTCTTTGTCCCACTCCATACCCACCTAGGCAAGGTCCCACGTCTCCACAACCTCAGGCCTGCCTCACCATATGACTCTCCTCTATAAAAACCTGGGAAAAAGACAGCTTCCCAGGCCACCCGCTTGAGTTCCCTTCTGTCCCTCTTCCCAGACTGAAGTTTTCTTTTTCCTAATAAATCTATTCTGCTCATTAAAAAAAAAAAAAAAAAAGATTCTACATTGCTGGTATGCTCTCTGTAGTATACACTAAAATATTATCTACAATTCTCAAGTATCTCCTCAGGTATAGAAAATGAACACATTTCTTTAACAACTATCAAAAATGTATCAACGTAACACATGAGCTCCTGAGCTTTTCAGAGTCAGTCACAAAAGGAAGGAAAATAAAATTAAAAAAATTTGAGATCCCCCCCCCCATTTGCTTATCCACAGAGATCTGATAAATACTAGCTGTCTCCTGCCTTTGAAGATGGCCAGACAAGAATCCCTACTTATTGCCAGATGTAGTTTAATCCTACAGGGACTCCAGACAAAAACAAGGAGCTGTCTGAGGGGCACCAAAGTTTCCCTGGACTGACTGTCATAAACTTACACTGGCAAATCAAAATCTTTGGTAAAACAGAACAATTATGCTGTCATTCCCAAGAAGAAGAAGAAGAAGAAAAAAGCCTTTATTAAAGATTTCTTTAATTTGCATGTGCAAAAGGTGATGAATATGTGGAAGCATTTATAAATCAAGCCCAATACAAATTGCTTTGCACTTACTTTACTCACGCAGTTGTAAACATGCACATTATGTAGGACTCAGCGTGCTGTTCATTTTGTAGCTCTTGGGTAATATCAACAGCTCTCTCATCCATTCATCCAAAAAACCAAACTGAATGCTGAGAAAGCTCCTACTGTGTGCTAGACCTAAGATACAGGGCCCTCTGGAAGGAGGGGAGAAAGAGAAAAGAGCACTTTCAGTCCAGGATGACTCTGATGCTCTAGGTGAGAAAAAGTGAGAGCCTTGGTGAAGATAGTGGCAGGAGAAGTACAGAGGAAGAGAAGGATTTCAGACAGATTTAAGATACAAATTATGATTTATGTCAATATAACTGAATATTGAAGGAAGGAGAGAAAGAAAGGAAATTTAGCATGGCACTCAGGTTCCAAACTTGTACTTCAACTGTACTGGAGAAGAAATGATTTCAAATTTAAATGGTAGAAGATCAGTTGAGTTTTGAACTTAATGTTAATATTTTCTTTTTTTCTTTTTTTTTTTTTTTTTGTATTTTTGAGACAGGGTCTCACTATGCAGTTGAGGCTGGCCTCAAGCTCACTTTTGTAGCCCAGGCTGGTCTCAAACTCTCACCAATCCTCCTGTCTCAGCCTCCCGAGTGCTGGGATTACAAGCGTGAGCCACCACGCCCGGCCAATGTTAATATTTTCAACTTACTTTTTTTCTTGGCATGCCAGGGATAAACCTGGACCTTGAGAATGCTAAGCAAGTACTTCACTATTGAGCTACCCGCTACCTGATTTTTTCTTTTTCTTTTTCTTTTTCTTTTTTTTTTTTGTCTTTTTGAGACAGGGTCTCGCTATGCAGTTCAGGCTGGCCTTGAGCTCACTTTTGTAGCCCAGGCTAGTCTTGAACTGGCATCAATCCTCCTGTCTCAGCCTCCCAAGTGCTAGGATTATAGGTGTGCACCACCACGCTTGGCTCTCTATCTGTTTTCTTAATAGAGTTAAAATTAATCTGCGCCCTTAAGGCAGCCTGAGCCAGCCAAAAATAAAAAATAAAATTAATCTGAAAACTTTGCCTTGCAGGGCTAGTGGTATAGCTCAGTGGATGAAGTGTTTGCTTAGGTAAGCACAGGGACCAGGGTTTAGTTCCTGACATGCAATGCTGTGCCAGCACTGCCTTTGGGCTCACTGAGCCAGCAACTGGAGTCTGGGCATGGTGGCACATGCCTGTAATCTCAACACTAGGAGGGCAGAAATCAGGAGGATTACTATGAGTCTTAGCTGCATAGTAAGACCCTGCATATGTTTAGGCGGGCATGCATGTGTGTGTGCATGGGTGCGCACGTGTGCGCAGAGACACACACACACGCACGCACACACGCACGCGCACACACACACACACACACACACACACACACACACACTCTTTACAAAAAAAGGAAACTTTGCCTTGGACTTAAGGCTGACATTATAACATAAGTTTGTATACCACTTGAAATTAAAATATGACTAAAATATATTCATGCTCATAAGAAAAATATTCTTGCTAACACAATGACCATTAAGATTACATCAGTGCTGTCAAATGAAACACATTGGAAATGTATATATGTAATGCATGTGATGTAAAATTTTCTAGTAGGCATTTTAAAATGAAGAAACAGGTAAATCAATTTAAAGAAATTTATTCAAGAATATAAAGATATGTGTGGCAAGGAGATAGCTCAGTGGTCTAAACACCTGCCTGGCAAGTGCAAGGACCAGGGTTCAATCCCCAGTACCACATGCAGTGCCAGCTACCGAAATACAGCATGGTGGCACACACCTGTAATCACAGCACTGGGGAGGGTGAGTGAGACAGGAAGATCACTATGAATCCAAGCTGTATAGTAAGACACTGTATCAAATACATAAATAAATACAAGATTAAAAATAAGTAGAACTATTTCGACATGAAGTCAACATAAATATGATTCTATAAAATCTTAGAAATCTGGTATGCATCTTTATTCTTACACTGTATAATAGGTCTTAATGTAGGCGAGCCACAATTCAGATGATCAATAGCCATAGGTAACCACCAGTTATAAATTAGACAGTAATGCCTTATTTAGTTCCAAGCACTGAATCTGCACCCAGATTTTCATATTAAAATACAAGAATTATTATTTCACTTTTAGAATACAACTTCTACTTAAAACCAAGATAAATCTTACAAAACACAAAGTTCTTCCCAGACTAAAATGACCTTCAATGCTGTTTTGAAGAGTTCATTACAATTCTCAGCACCATGAAGAATGGCACAGCCTTACTTGTCAACGTGATAGCAGAACCCTACTATCTTAAAGAATGAAATAGACAGAAGGTCCACAATGTATGTTTTGCAGCCATTTGCAGAGCTCTGAGGAAATGTGGAAACATTTAAAAGATGGCACTATGATCACATTTTTAAAATAATAAAAATAAGAGAGCTAAATATACAAACTTCAATGTTATCAATGTCTTCTGTAGATACACAATCCTTAAAAATTCCTGGCTAGAATTCTCATATATTAGAATATATGTAATCAATACTATAAGTTAAGTACTTTAAGAACAAACACATAAATACAGGCTACAACTCAGCACAAGGGGCATAATCTCTGCTGAAAATCAGGTGCATGTAATCTGTAGACAGTGTGATATGTTCATAAATCTCAAAAAATGTCTTATTTTTAGCAGATGAACTATCTCTAGAAACTTCTTGACATCTGTGACATTGATTTTCTAAACTGTAATAAATGGTAGATCTGATTCTTTTTTTATTTGCTATAAAATAGTGGCCATAGTCTTAATCAATTATTTTATGTACTTGTGAACATATGTACAAGATCAAAAATATAAGCTTCTTGAAAGAATTAAGTAAAGTTCTTTGTTCCCTACCTCCCCACCACATTTTTGAGCATTCCACATCCCCCTATAGGTGTGACACTGAGCAGAGGATGCTTATCCTTCCTCACTTCACATCCCTGGATTATAGTTTCTACTCAGAAAGAGCTTCTCCTAGCCTGGAACGCTCTCTCAGTGCTCTCCTAGGTCCAGTTCTCATTCTCATTTGTAAGTGCATGGTCCTTCTCCTCTGCTCCCTGTTAGCAGTTGTTCTCCTCATGCTTCAGTAACAGGCCCTCAGTTTCTGAACTAATTTGGTAAACTGAGCCAGATTTCAGCTCTCTCTATTGACAGCTATTACTCACTGCATTCCTTCATATCCCAACTAATCACTACTCAGTAGACCATTTCTTTTGGTGCACAGTAGGTAATTCAAACTTAATGTATCAAATTTGGGAGGACATTTTTTTCTCCTCTTACATTTACTTCCTTTCCTGTTTTTCTGGCTATAGACTTGGTCCTTTACTCAGTCAGCCAAGTGGGAAAGTTAATAATCATCTCCTTTTCTCTCCTACCCATCAAATCAAACAGTAAGCCTCTTAAACAGCTTCAAATTCTTTTTCTTCCACTGTGATTATCTTTGGTTCCATGTTTCACTGTTTCTTGGCTCAGTGAGTCCACAGTATTCAAACTGTTCTCATCCCCCACAAATTCACCCCAGATGCTCTTCCATACTCATTTCCACTTTAAACTTAAGTCATAGTTCCCTTGAAACTTCGCAGTGACTTCTACCCCTAAACCAGTAATCTCCAACCTCAACATACACCAAAATCACCCAAAAAATTTGCTAAAACACACATTCATGGGCGCTATCTTTACAAAATATTTGTTTCAATACATCAGAGACAGAGCACCAGAATTTGTTTTATGACAAGATCACCAGCAATACTGAGGCTTGCTAAGGTTTGGACCAAGAATGTCTCATATGCTGGGCTTTTGGGAGGTAATGAAATCATGGCGCTATCGCAGACTTGAGGGTAGCAGGAAGAGCGTGGTCCAAAGAGATGGGGCATCAAGGTATGACTCAGTCAGGATCTCTCTGACTCTTCCCTTGACTCTCTGCTTCCAACCTGCCATGACTTGAGACCTTTCCTTCCCTCAGACCCTTCTTCCTTGCCATTTGGGGTTGGAGAGAGCTACCATGGACTACAGTCACACATAAACACAATTAAACCTCTCCTCTTTTAAGCTATACATATCAGGTATCATGTCTCAGTGACAAGAAAAGTGACTTAAATCTGCTGACTCAGGAACCACTTCTCTAGAGGAAAGAAGTGTACTATTCATAAGGCAGTCATGATTCTAAACTCTCCCATTTGAGTTCGATCTAGCCAATCCAATGGACTATAACTTCAGTTTCATTCTTCCTCATGTCTACAATACTCTTTTCTTATCATCTTGCTCTCTCCCTGGCAAACACCAATTCATTCTTTATTTTTTTCTCTTTTGAGGAATGAAGCAAGAGCCTCCTATATGCTAAACATCTGATATACCACAGAGCAAGGCCCCAGCACCTTATTTACTCCTGCAACCAAGATCAAATTTAAGCTCCTGAATTAGGTCTTTTTCAACCTTCCCAAAAAGAAGAATAAACTGTTATCTCTTTCACTCCTCTCTTTCTGTCCCTCCATCTATATATTCAAAAACTTTCACAGTAACTTCCCTTTTATGGCACATGACAGAAATATTGCACTTATTACTTTATATTACATCTTATCATATGTTATATCATTATTTGTCTAGTTTTACTGTCTATCTCCCTTACTTAATATGAAGTTCCCAAAGGCAAGTACAATACTAGAGACTATCTTATCATTGTACGACTTGTAGATAGTTGGCATTCACAAAATTATTTCTTGAATGAATGAATAAATGAATGTATCACTTAATCTATTCCTCTAATTAGTTACCTTTGTGACTGTCTGGTCCTCATAATGACAATCCCAAAGAATGAGTGTCATATTCTTCCAATTTTGTGAACACACATCTAATTATCCAGTAGGCCCTTGCTAAATGTATATTGAATGAGTGTTGCTTAAGAAATTCTTCAGATTTAGCCCAACATATCTCTGCTGAGAGATTATGATTTTAAAACACTATATAAGAAGAATGAGATTGACAGAAATCATATGCAGTTGCTACAGAGCTTGGATGGTGGAATTACCGAAAAATGGTAGAATTTCTGTGATTAGCAGCCATTGCAAACAAGATGTCTGTAGTCTATTAACCATACATTCAAATTTGAGGTAGGATGACTACATGAAAAAGAGAAAATTAAGTGGTTATAAAAGTATCCCAAGATCTTATTTTCAGCCACATCAGAAAGTGCATACCGATGACACCAATAATACATTTGACAAGACTCTAGAAAGGCAATATCTTATGTGAGAAAAATGGTGATTGATTTGGGGAAAATTCAATGATCAACTAAATAAGAACAAAATACAGTAATAATAACTACAAGTTAAATTTAGTGAAGACTTCTCAGTTCAGTTTATGCTAAATGCTTATCATGGCTTATTTTATTGAATTATCACTATCCTACAAGCTAAATGCTACATTTTTAAAAGCTGTTTTATAAATGAAGTCAAGAATGCTTAAATTGCCTGATATTATATTGCTAGTGAATGTTCAAGTTGCAACGTGAACCAACCTCCGACTCCTAAAGCCATGCTACTGGCAATTACACATTCTTCTGAATACTCTGGATGCAGAATGGTATGTGCTGAGGCTATATTATGAAAAGTTCTAAAAATACAGTAGTATTTCATAATCATTCACAATTGATTTCATGTATGCATCATTTAGAACTATTCATCATAAGTATTGCTGAGTGTGTCTTCAACAGCTGGGCCACACCAACATGGAGCTTTTATTCCCATGTTTTACCGTTCTTTCAGCTGTTTTTCGCATTGACTCCTCTTTTTAAAAATAACTCTTTCACCCTGTAGTACACTTAACTTTCCATCTTTACTTGTATGTGAACCTCTAGAAGGTATTGATTACTGTGTTATCCTTGGAAACAGGCACACAGAAGATGTTCAATAAATACTTACTGATCTAAATTTACATTCTAAAAAGAAACTTTCAAAGCCTTTTCCCCCTCATTAGTTACATATTTATTAGGGAATTAAAAAAAATAACAGTTTAAAAAATCAGTCTTCACATGAAGATGACAAATGTCAGTTCATTTTTAGATGTTTAAGTTCAAAGACTTGATAAACAGTGCATTAAACAATAACAACAACAAGAGAAATCTATTTGGAGGAAGAGCATTAACAGTGTTCATTCCACTAACTTCTAAACATCCACTGACATCAACAATTTATTAAAATGTTGTTTCTTTTTTTTTAAAGAATTTTTTAATTTAAATTTTTTTTCTTGTTTCAGAACTTTTGTTTGTTTGTTTATTTATTTTTATGACCAGCTCAGCCTGCCCTGAGGGCAGGGCTGGTGCAGCATGTGGTGCCAGGGATCGAACTGCAGTCCCTGCAGCCACCTAAGATTTCCTAAGCAGGTGCTTTAGACCACTGAGCCATCCTGCTGGGCCCCGAAAATGTTGTTTCATACATTTAAATTTCACATTTTGTTTTGACTCATGAGTTGTACAGTTTCCTTAAGTTAACCTATGGTCCAGAAACATGAGAAAATGTATCTCACTTCCTATTTAAATAAACACTTTCATTTAACTTTCCAAATGGTTCTTTTTTTAATTTTTAAAAAAATATTTTAGATTCTTTCATGTAGTAACACTGTTCAGTCAACTCAGGACACAGATCACATATTTTTACTTTTTAGAAGATATACTATACAAATAGTTGTTGATGTGATTCTAGTATATAACTGATTTTAAAAAACTATGCCAAAAACTACATCAAATAAATTTGAGATTTTTTTTTTTTTTTTTTTTTTTTTTTGAGACAGGGTCTCGCTATGCAGTTGAGGCTGGTCCTGCACTCACTTTTGTAGCCCAGGCTGGTCTCGAACTCCCACCAATCCTCCTGCCTCAGCCTCCCAAGTGCTGGGATTACAGGCGTGAGCCACCACGCCCGGCTTGAGATTTATTTTTGAAGCTTTTCAGAGAAGATCTATGACAGCTGGGGAAACAGAGAGTATTGTAACATTAGAGTTGGGATTACTACTGTTATTAGGTTAGGAGAACTGGATCAAGGACACAAATGTATTCTTTCTGAGGCTACCACTTTCCTTCCTTTGTTATTCAAAAATATAACTTTTTTGTAGGCTCTGTACTGGGGCAGTTAAATTCAACTCACAGTATAGAGGTGTAAGGTCAGATTCTATCAAATACATTAGCATCAAATTAAACATTTAAATGTCTCTTAAATATGTAGGTGAAAAGACAAACAGCATGGCAAGAGTTAATTGAAACATTCCCGTTTTAGAAGGTCTGCCCTGAGGAGTGGGGGCTGGGAAACGATGGGAGGGGGAGCTAGGCAGGGAGATGCAGAGTTAATCAGGGAGCAAATCCAAAGCCAGGCATGGATAGGCCTCACTAATGAGCCTCAAGTACCCTGCAGTGGTTTTCAAACTTAACTGGCTTCAAACGATGCCACCCCATGACAGAATGCAGCTAGCCATAAGAGGAGGGTGATTAGAATAAATGACTGGAGTAATTAACTCTGATGTGAAACCACCTGATTGGAAAAGAGAAGCCAAGAGCTATTTAGCTGATGGTCCTCCAGCAGAAAAGGAAGCTTTCCCTTTCTCTTGTGTGGGTGTTCAGTCAGAACTCCACTCTTTCAAGTAGGTATTTGGTAGCACTAATGAAAAGCAGCTTTCATTCAAGGGCCTCTCAAGGGCCTTCCCATTCATTCTGAAAGGGGAAGAAAATAAAAGCTTCAAAGTAGAACTAATTTACTTTACTCCCCTACCTCTTAGTGAATTCTGCATTACGAAAGTGTGCATTCATATTTGTGCTAGCAAATCTACCACCAAATAATGTCATCAAGCACTAAAAAGTTGTACTTATGGGTCAACCAAATATTCAGAGAAGTAAACATTTTAAAATTTTTCTACTGTAATAGGAAAGGAAACTTTTACAAAGAACATTTGAAATTTATAGTAATTATTGATCAGTAACAATATTCCCTTTATAAAATATTATTGGAATCATTCTTCCTATAGTAAACACTCTAGCGTAAGGGAGAAAATGATTAGGGTTTATTTTTGAAGAGGAAACAGAATAAGGTTGAAGTAAGGAAGCAAAGAATATATATGTATATGTTAAAAAGACAGCTTTCTGATTGTACAAATATAGCAAGAAACAAAAAATCCATGCACTCGTATGCCTGCTTTATTTTATAAAGGGAAGAATTACACAGACTAGGGGGCATTAGTACCTGCTGTTTTACAAGGAATCGTCAATTCATTGGCCCAGTGTTGTTCTGTACCTGCTGAGTTAATGTTCCTCAGCACACCCCTCCCCCAAACAGGTTCACAAGCTGCCCAGTGACGACTCCGGTGTAGTAGCACATGGAACTTAGAGAATGTTTATGCCTAAACTTGGATTTATTTGACAGCTTTACACCTTTGGGCATGATATAATTAAATGTTTTGACAGCCAAACAAAAACTGTATAAATTTAAAAGCTATTAGGAACTCAGCATCTAGAATCAAGATGAAGTAATTTACTTATACCAGAGCCACTTTTAGCATGTACATTCCAACAGAAAGCACAAAGAGCATATTTGGGCATGCCAATGTCAGCTCATTTCTTCATATTCTTTTATGAAAAACAATCTCAAAAGTATTGATAATGAACTTAACATAAAAAAAACTTACGCTTATCAACATACTTAAGATGATCAGTTCAATTCCTAGATTCCACCTTTGGATAGTTTCTGTAAACTTCAGAAACAGCAATATTAAAAAGCACTGATTAAGAAACAGTATATTTTTAATCACCACCAAGTACTATTTTGAAAAGGTTAAAGCAACACAGAAACAGGGAGTGTTTTTTCAAACTCAGAAAATTAATCTTCATCCTCCCTCCCAAGATGCCACATTTAAGGTTATCATAGCACTGTGCGGTGCTGTTGTCCTCTGAGATTACAAATTCCTACTTGTGATGGAAAGAAGAGTAGTAAAAACCCTAAATTCACAATTTACTTTCAGAGAAATCGAAAGCTTATTAATATGAGCTCTAGACAATGGCCCCATCATCAACGGTACTTAGACACAAAGAATAAGCATTGGTATCTGCTCAAATTAAAAAAAAAAAAAAGAAAGAAAACAACTACAGTGTAACACAGATTTGTTCCTTAAACCATCATGACTTTAAAATGAAAGGTTGGCTTATATCTGCTATATGGGATCACATTATCATTCTGCACAGTATGTACAGGGTACTGGCTTATAGTCTAACAAAAACAGTTTCACTTAAGTAATATCTAAGTCAGAATCATAAATGAAGTGTTTAGATTCTATCACTATATCAAGACACTGAAAATTCAGTTTTCATGATGTAGCAATCTTAAGAGATACTATATCCTCACTAAGGTAACAATGATCAGTGGTTTATTTAAGAAAACAAATCACTGAAATGTTTGAAAACCAGTCCACTTTTCAAGTGATGTTTATATTTCACTTAATCATCCTTCCCCGAAAGACAGCTCTTAAGGGAAAAAATACTAAGAACCAAATCCTGTTTAACTTACACATGCTGATGTCAAGTAATTTAGCAAAACATATTCTAAAAAGAGCTTCTTATGTACACATCTAAAAACATTACTGCATTATCTAATTGTTCTCTTCCTTTTACTCATGGTAACAGGACAGATGTCTTCTCGAGGACCATATTTGGTTTTCCTGGCACACAGCGTGAAAAGATTCAACATGAGTGCTCAAATATCTGATGGTATGTAGACTGTGGGAAGAAAGACCTGGAACTAAGAAACTGAGTTGCAATCCAGCTTATTATCATTTTAATAAATGAATCTTGAGTAATATTATTTAAACCCTAGTTAAAAGCATCATAGGACGAGTGTCTGATAACTTAGTAAATTTCAGACCAAATGCAGGTTTTACGGGATGTAAAATAGTAATGTTATTAAAATACTACATATTAAAGTGATCCTATTAAGATATATTATCAGGCCTTTTTATTATTGCATTATTTCTCCCGTACATGGACACCATGTACTTTTGGAAAATATTTTCACATAAATTCAACAAAAATGTAATATATAACTGCTAGACCCTCTGATTACAAAGACAAGTAGCAATGCTAGCTGGATATATTTTTAGTTAAAGGCACAGGAAAAGGAATTCAAGCTACACTGCCTTTTGATAGGTAAAGTTACTAAGTCCCAAATGTGTAGAAACTGCTGTGGCAGCTCTAGAGTTTCAATGACCTTGGACTGAGATGGACTGAATGTATATGAACATACCATGCCTACTCAAATATACTAACTTTGTTTGTTTGTTTATTTATTTATTTTTATGGCCGGCTCAGCCTGCCCTGAGGGCAGGGCTGGCGCAGCATGTGGAGCTGGGGATTGAACCGCGGTCTCTGAAGCCGCCTAAGCTTTCCTAAGCAGGCGCTTTAGACCACTGAGCCATCAAATATACTAATTTTGTAGTATACTTTATTTTATGTACTGCTAAAAAACAAAAAGCTGTAATAAAATTATAACCAAGTATTGTCTTATGTAGAATTTTAATTTTATACCAATGGAAAGAGCTTTCAAATCTTTAGATATAAGCTTTAAGTACCATACACATGGAAGAAGGAAAGTATAAATGACAGAAATTGACTATTAGGGAAACATTTCAAAAGTCCAATTCTTCTGAGATACTCCCCTATAGAAAGTGTGAATGTCTGGTTTGTTTCTTTTCCATAAAATACTGTTCTCCATGTTTTTAAGAGAATTAATGAGACAGAAAATTACAAAAGAATTCTCTAATATTATTTCAAGAAGTTTCCTTAAAGTCCTACACTACAAATTTCGATGGTCACATTTTCTTGATTTTTTGACAGCCTTACTATGACTTGTCCCTGAAATTGTCCCTTAGTGCTTCCTTTCTGACTGTTCCATTTCTAGCTCTGGATTAACCACCTAATTCCTCTACAATGACAGTTTATCATTGTCACTGTCATTTTTAATTGTCAATGACAACTAAAATTTTCCAAAATACAATAAATATGTTTGTTACTGGGCTGTAAACAATCTCAATAGCAGAACACTTTCATACCATATATGAAGCCTTAGAATTGATCTCCAGCTCAGAAAAATTATATTTACTGACTACAGATAATAATTATGTAATATGTAATTCAGAAAGATAGGATTCTAAAAGTTTTCACCATAAATAAAACATATTCTAGGCGATAGTAACATTATACAACGTATGCATGTCTGTGACACCCTATCACAATTTTTCAGTCAGCTAAAAACAATTTTTAAAATAATGCTAAGACTCTCCAATATGGTGGCTTACAGTGTCACAGAGAGGGCAGCCAAATAGCTCACGAGATTAAAGTGTCTGCAAGCAGGTGCAGGGGCCAGGGATTTGATCCCTAGGCCTGCCTTGCCGCTGTGCCAGCCCTAGCCCCGGGGTGGGCTGAGACAAGGACTGAGAGTGGGCGTGGTAGAGCGTGCCTGTGACCCAGCACTTGGGAGGCTGTAAACAGGAGAATCACTACAGGTCCAACCTAGTAGTGAGACCCTAAACACCCTGTAGACCCTTCCATAAAATACAGAAAATAAATAAAAATGTCACAGAGAATAGCTTAGCCTGTACCAGCACTGATACTCTTTGTGTACTGTCCAAGGTCCTAACAAGAAATAAGATTCAGTTGGATGGGAAAGTAAAGATAATTAAATGAATGTTCTACTCACAAATATGGTGTATGGCATGAATACATGATTTGAGGAGCCAGCAGGTATGTAATAATGCAAAGGCAATACAGCCCATAGGCCTGAAGGCTGCCATGAAGGAACTGGTGGTACTAGAGCCTGTTGAGAACTGCAGATAGATCTAGCTCTACTGTAGCTGCAAATGGCCTATACTTCTAAATAAAGGAAGGAACAGGGTCAAGAAACAAATATGAACTTTCCTCTTCTGCTTCTCATCTCTTGACTGTCATTGTGACCAATCCTCAAGGACAGAAGAGAAGACTGAAGAGAGTGGGAATAATGGTGTGGCAGGAGGGACTCTGAGAGAAGTGGGAAGATAATAAACATTTTAAAGTATACAGTTGGACCTGGACTAGGTATTTCTGGACACAGGCATATTCTAAACTACACAATTCATCTTGAAACCCTTTTTAGCACTATGCACACTTATGGGCTTTTTCTTCTATTGTTTTCTCAAGAAAAATGTTTCTCTGGGCTCTCTGTCCCTTCATCTCTTCACTGTGTGGTATCCAAACTACCCCTGGCTTCAACTATCATTCAGTACAGATGAGTACCAGATCTCTTCTCTTAAGAGCTAGATCAAAGGTTGCATACTGAAATATCTATGGAATCTAGACAGGAAAACAGAATAAGGTAAAGTAAATATATTACATCAGAGTGAAAAAGCAAGCCCACACAATGCTGAGAGATACCAGCCTACAAGGGTGGCCATCAGTCATGGTCAGTGCATTTCCTAATGCAGTAAGGCAACCTCTATGAGGGTGAAATTCACTTGGATATTACACAGGGTATGTTAAACTACCTCTACATTATTTAGTAACAAATACAGTATAAGTGCTTTGTAAATAGTTAGAGTGTATCTTGGGGAATAGGGACAAGAAAAAAGGCTACTTATGTTTGGTACAGGTGTAATTTTTTTCTGAATATTTTTTAATCTGTGCTTTCCAGACATGCAGAACTTCAGATACAGAGGGCTGAGTATAAAACAAACAAAGTCTTACTAGGAAATAATCAAAAGTAAATAACAAACTAACAAGCATTTTAAACACTTCTATTCTGCAATAATTCTAGGCTTCCACAAAAATTAAAAAATACTACACTTGCCCTAATATTAACGTACACAAGGAAAGTTCTACAATCAAAACTAGAACATAGACATTAAACTATAGAGATTGCATGATTTTTAAAAATAATTCAATTGTGACTATAAAGTTTAATTCTGTCCATTTAATTGGCTTGGAAAATGTCTAGAGGATTTATACAACACACTTCTGGGTGTGTCAGGGTGGGTCATGGAGGCATAACATTGTGGACTGTATCTAATTACAAAGAAAAAGATAATAACAACTAAAGCTTTTAAATGAGCACTGAATTAGAAAGTAAAAGAAGTCCTTAGGATAAACAACAGAAATAAAATGGCAGAAACTTTCCTATAAAGTGGTATTCAAAGAGGCTTGAGAAGAAACTGCTTTTTCCCAAGTTCAGCCAGTCTTGGTCACATTGGACTTTGGTTTAGTTTTAAGTAGATGTAGGAAAAGTGGAAAAGAGCCAAGACCAGGGCTCCCTCAGGGAAACCCCTGTTCTTCTTTTAGGTTAGCGAAAGGAAGTGGTCCTGATACAGAAAGTTGAACTTCAAAACACCATGACCTCAAGGAAGAGTAAAAGTAGTAAAGAAAAAATTGTATCTAACAACAGAAAGATGAGGAATAAGCAATTTGTCTTGGCTTCAGCTAAGGGCAGGACATCTTTGTTAGGAATTAATATCCACAGGTCTGCCCCCTTACAGATTTAAAACTATAACCAGTAGCCTGAAATTTTCTTATAAACTAATATTAGGTTATAGCTGTGTGGAACAAATTAAAGCAAAACACATTGGGGAAAGATATAACTAAAACCATTAAGAATTCTAACCGATAATAGCTTTCCTAAAGCTAGATCAAATTATCAAACACATGAGAAACAGATTACAAAGATTAAGAATCATTAGTACTTTCCTGGCACAGTGTCTAGCAAGTGCAAGGCACTATGTTCCAGCTCAAAGATAAAGACAAGCAAAAAAAAGATGAGGAAGCATGTGACAGTACAAACAGAACTTGATGTAACAGTAATACTGAACTTGGGAAATAATCTTCCTACTACTCAAAATTATGTTTGAAGTTGTGAAAAACATGCAAGGACAGAGTTGGTGTGATGAAGAACCAATTGCCAGAAATGAAAAAAGTCATTAAATTTATACAGAATGATTAAACTGCATTTTTGAATAGCTGCAGTGAAAAATCACTGATCTAAAACCATGAGAAAATTGTTAGAAACAGAGGAATAATAAATTGGAAAATATGGGGCCTGGTGGGATGGCTCAGTGGCCTAAAGCGCCTGTTTGAGAAAGCTTCGGCGGCCTCAGGAACCGCGGTTCAATCCCCGGTACCACATGCTGCGCCAGCCCTGCCCTCGGGGTGGGCTGAGCCGGCCATAAAAATGAGTGAATAAAGCCTGGCGTGGTGGCGCACGCCTGTAATCCCAGCACTCGGGAGGCTGAGGCAGGAGGATTGGTGCGAGTTCGAGACCAGCCTGGGCTACAAAAGTGAGCTCAGGACCAGCCTCAACTGCATAGCGAGACCCTGTCTCAAAAAGACAAAAAAAAAAAAAAAAATAAATAAAATAAAATAAATAAATAAATAAATAAATAAATAAATAAATAAATAAATAAATTGGAAAATATAAAAAGAAAAGGCAAGGAAACAGGAGAGCACCTCAGTGGTAGTACACACCAGCATGCGAGAGGCCCTGGAGTCCACTTGCAACAACCTCACCAAAGTTCATGACACTGTGAAAGAGTTAGAAATGCCTATATGGTCTTTGTTCTCCAGTTTCTGGCTCAGAGCTTCTAAAACTCTTCATTGTTTATCATGGCTTATTTTCGTCCAGAACGTCCCCTAAAATCTCCTGCATTCAGAGATGGGGCTTTTGAAAGGCAATTGAATTGTGGAGTTGTTAATTAATACATGGTTGAATGTTAGGCCTGGCCAGAAGAAGTGGGTCCTGGGATGTGACCTGAAAGGGTGTATTTTTTTTTTTTTTTAGCTCCTCTCATCTCTCTCTGCCTCAGCCACCACGTATGAGCAGCTTTCTGCTGGTGTGTCCTTCCACACGATGCTTCAGCTGGAAGCAGCAAACTACAGACTGAACCAATGGAAACCATAAGGTAAATGAACAACTCCTCTTTTAAGCTGTGAATGTCAAGTATTTACTCTGAGTAATAGGAAAGTGACTAATACACTGCTTAATGGAAAGGACAAATCCATCAACTCATTTCTGATGAATAGGGAAAAAAAAAAACAGTATTTTACCCTTTTTACAGGATTTGTTGGCATGGAAAATAGAAGCAGAAAGTTCAACACATACCCAAAAGAAATTCTATAAAGGATAAAAGAGAAACAGTATTGAGGTGTTAATGTCTGAAAACTGTCTTGGATTTTTTTTTTCTTTTCTTTTTTTGGTGGGACCGGAGTTCAAGCTCACGACCTTTCACTTGCCAGGCAGGCACTTGTGCCACAGAGCTATCTCCCTGGCCCTCCTGGATGTATTTAAGCTGATGAAATCTTTAGATTAAGGATGCAAAATGAGTAATAAATAAATAAAAATGAGCCCAGAATGAATTAAAATAAATCTATAGCTGCATACAGTGAAATAAAACTATGAAACATTATGTAACTGGAAAAGCAACCTAAAAAGGAACAATTAATAAGCTTTCTCAATAGTAAGAACAAAACTCTGACATTTCATATCTTCTAATCTCTACATGAGGAAATGATAGTTTATCAGTAAAGAGTGAGGGTAATGTAAAAGCTTCTTAAATAAAACACCATATCAAATCAATTAATAGGCTACACTTCGCAGCTTTTGTCTCCCCCCCCAATACACACACAGCAAGTTGCCTGGCTTCCTCCACGTGGGTCTAATGCCAACAGTTAGACCTCAGGCTGTGCAAAGATGAATAGGGCTTGATTTCCAAAACCATCTCCTCTTCCTGACTACCCAATTTTGGTTAAATTCACCACCTTCTTCCAGCCATTTGTAAATTAAAACTTTGGAACACTTACTTTTTATTTGGATATAAAATCCTACAAACCCTATTTCTTTTTATTCTGTCCCATTCATTTTCAGTGCCACCATTCTGCTTCAAGCCTAAATTAGGTGGACATTTGAAGAAAATCTCTTAAATCCAGTTTACAACTCCAATTATCTGGTCTACAACCAATCCTGTTTGATGTTAAAAGAACTTCCTAAGTGGGAACTTTAGCCATACCACTCTTCTCCCCAGAATTCTTAAATACACCATGTGCTTGTAGAATACAGAATTCCTTACAGCATTCAGGTCCCCTTGAATATATGACCTATGATATCTTTATGGTTCCTTAATCTCAGTGACCCTCTATGTATTGTCAAAGGGGATCACTGTTACCCAAAATAACTTGTTACCTGTTTTGTATGTCTTTGTTCATGTTCTTCCTCTAGCTGGAGTCAACTACAATATAGGTTCATAGATTCTTACTGAAGGTCTCTTAAGTGTCAGAATCCTATGCTCAGCAGTAGGAAGAAAGGGAATAATAGGGGAAGAAGGAGAGCAATCAATGTACTCATTTGCTTCCAATTCCTTTGTGATTCTGAAGTTCCTCAAAAAGATACTTGAGCTTCCTGTTCTCTCACTCTTTCCCCTGTTCGATACACTCATGCACATTTCTACTTGTCAACAAAAAAGCAGAAGGACTTACAGCATTTCACGGATAGATAGCAGAGTGAAATAACTATGACATTCCAGGCTTTCTCTGACTAATGATCCCGCTAGTAGCATATAGTGAGCCTGAGCTAGGAAAAAGTCTGTCAAGGGAAGACAGCATCATCATCACTATGTCACTCTACCAATGAAGTACATCTTTAGTGTTTGGGTTACTTCACTTGATCATAAAATGAAGCAAAATATTCTACTTCCCTTATATCTTCATATATTATGATTTTTTCCCAATGAATATGTTTGCAAATAAAATTAGAAATGCTGCACTTATGGTGACTCTAAATTCTGAGGGAAGTCTACTTTGAAAAGATTAATTTTGAGATAGAATTTGAAATACAGAACATAAATGATTGAATGAAGCTAGTGGCAATATCTTCTAGTTTGATGGCAGAGTGTAAAAGATCCATTAAAATAAGAGTCACTTTGCTACCTCCCATGAGAATAATTATCCCATCTGAAAGAACAATCACATAATTTGAAAAGTAAAAAAACAGAGATTTAGAGCAGGTTAGGAAATTAGAGGCTTCCAGTCTTTGGCTACATTTTAAAGCCCGCTAAAGATTTAACAACTGTATAATTGTACCTTTTGGTTACTGGCTTTTTGGAAGATTTGGCCTTACATTTTCTTTTGTGGTCAGCTATGCCTAATAAAAGATTGGCAAACTTTTCATAAAAGAAAAGATAGTATATATTTTAGGCTTTGCTATAACCTGTCATATAACTCAACATTCCCAAATAGTCCAAACGCAGATCGAAACAGTAGAAACTCACAGTAGCTATATCACAATAAAAGCTTATTTACAAAAATAAGCAGTAGGGTAGAATTTGCCAAAGAATCACCATTTGCTGATCTCTGATGGAGACTCATAAAAACTTATAAATACATTAACTGAATTCCGATCCTCACTAAGAGAAGCAGATTAATAGAACCTGAACCAGCAAAACCCCACAGCCCTGTAGGGTGCCACTGACTCAGGGGACTTGGCTGCACACTATTCCCTGTGGTACTTTCTTTCACCCTGCAACCATCTGAGAATATATCACTAGCATCTGAGAATGTCTCCTAAGATTTCTAGTCAGATGAACATGTTCTTTTTCATGCAACCAGAAACTCAACCTGACATTATCTCTCAGTTCAGATCTCTAAGACTCAACTCCCGCAGGCAAGTTGTGACAGTGAGGAACTTATCTGAATTTCATCAAAGTACGGCTCATATTTACATTAGAAGAATGACATAAGTGATGCTTGACAAAACATCTAAAACAATGTTTGACACATTACTAGTATTCAACAAATGACAATCCTCTTTTGGCTTACCACTTTCCTCTTACCTGCAAAGCCCCCACCCTAAATTTACTCATTAGATCACTTTCAGATTCACAGAATTTATCAGGGATCATGCTTTAACACTGATGACACAGCAGCAAATTAGAGTAAGCAAGTAAGACAGAGGCCTAGTTCTCATTTGCAATATTGGAATGAAAAATATTAAACAAAATAATATCAGATAATGACCAGTACTACAAAAAAAGGTATACAATAACTGTGAAGGCTACTTGGAATAGATTGGTGAAGGAAGGTTTCTCTGGAAAGATGAAATGCATTTTGAGACTTGAAATATAAAAATCAGCTAGTCAAAGAAATAGTTGAAGTAAAGTACTCTAAATAGGCTGAGCAAAAATGAAATCTAGAAGTTAGAAAGATTCTGGCATTGAGCCAGGTGTGGTGCTGTACACGTGTAATCCCAGCACTCGGGAGGCTGAGGCAGGAGGATTGGTCTGAGTTCGAGACCAGCCTGGGCTACAAAAGTGAGCTCACGGCCAGCCTGAACTGCATAGCGAGACCCTGTCTCAAAAAGACAAAAAAAAAAAAAAAAAGATTCTGGCATATTCCATAGCAAACAGAAAAATCTCCTGAGACAGTAATCTCCAGTACGAGGGGCTCTTCAATTCTAACAATACTGGACACTTTCCTTTATGTTCTACTATTGCCTCAAACTTACTTCCTGTCTCTAATCTTGCCTTTGCTGTCCTATCCTGACTGAATTCCATCATTCTGTTTTCTGACTGAACACAGCATTTCACTCTACACAAGTATTTTCATAGTCCTAGATTTTTGTTCCACTCCAATACTTGTCACACCTTGAGTCAATCTAGAAAGGTAAAAATTTCTTTTTTTCTAGAATGAGTTTGCCATGTGTCTTGTAAATCTATTTGCGAAAAATGTAGTCCTTGCTACCCAATTGTGCAGACAGCTGTAAGCTAGTTATGCATACCTGTAACTCCAATAAAGTACTCTCAATCACTGTCTATCTCTCTGACTATTAATTAGTTCATTTTATCTAATTACTTGTTTAGGAGTCAAAAATGAAAATGATATAAAGAATATTTGTCAATAAATTTTTGTGGTAAGAAAATATGAGATCTATCATCTTAACAAAGGTAGATAGATAAAATACATAGGTATATCATATATATATATATATTAATGTTAATTATGGCAAAATATATACCAGATCTCAGAAATTTTTCATCTTCTATCATTGAGATTTTATGATGGCTGATCACTACAAATCGCAATTATTTTTCCTCAGTCCCTAACAACGCTTCTACTCTCTCTCTTCTTTTTTTTTAAACTGTATGTATGTATGTATGTATGTATGTATGTATGTATGTATGTATGTATGTTATGGCCAGCTTAGCCTGCCCTGTGGGTGAGGCTAGCACAGCATGTGGTACAGGTGATTGAACCATGGTCCCTGTAGTTGCCTAAGCAGGGGCTTTAGACCACTGAGTTATAATTCATGAATTTGATTCTTTTAAACAGGTATCAGTGAAATCAAGCAGTATTTGCCCTTATGTGATTGGCCTACATCAGTTAATAGGATTTCAACCAGGTTCATCTGTGTTCCTGCTTATTGAAGAAGTTCCCACTTTTTAAAGGATCAATAATATTTCACTGCATTTACATACCATATTTTCCTTGTCCATTCATCTGTTGGCAGCAATTTGAATTTTCATACTTGTTGGCCATTGTGAATAAGATGGCAATGAACACTAAAATGATAAGAGCTCTTTGAGATCTTGATTTTTTGATAAATATCCAGAATGATATTGCTGTATTATATGATAGCCCTATTTTGAATGCTTTGAGGAATCTCCACGCTGTTTTCCACAGTGGCTATACAATACTGTACAAAGCTTCCAGTTTCTTCACTTTCTCACCAACACTTGACCTTTGTATATTTTGTCCAGTCTAACAGGCGCAAGGTGATACTTTGCTGAGTTCTGACTTTCACTTCTGTGATGATTAGTGCTGTTGAGCATCTTTTCACTTATTTGTTGGTCTTTTGTGTGCCTTTTTTGGATCAATGTCCATTCTTTAGCCTATTTTCTAATCAGGTTATTAATTTTCTGTTGTCCTTATTACTGAATTACAAGAGATCTTAAAATACTTTGGATTTAAGCCCTAGTCTGTGACCTGTACATGTATTTTCACATTTTAGAGGATGCTTTTTTACTCTATCAATTATTTCCTTTGCTGTCAGAAGCATTTTAATTGAGTATAATTATACTCATCTGTTTTTACTTTTGGAGCTTTTGGTGTCATGGATGCAAACTCATCGCCAAGAGTCTTTCCCTCATGAATTCAGCTGGGTATTTATGGTTCCTGGTCTTATGTTTAAAACTTTAATCCATTTCAAATTGATTTTTGGGTAATGATGTAAAATAACAGTTCTATTTTTTTGCATGTACACATACACTTTTTAATAAAGCTCAAATTATCTCTGTAAAAATTGCTTTGTATTCTGTAAAGTATTACAGTGGATATTACTGAAAGAAGGGTAACTGACTTGGATTTTGGAAATGTGATTTTTTAAGTTTTGACATGTATTAGTTGCATGGCCTAGTTGAAGTGTATTACCAGTCTCCAAAAGGACATTATGGGTTTAAATGACTGACATTTGAAAACTATTAGTACTTAAAAGGAAGAAAACACACTAATGTTATTCAAATTAAAGTTATAATTATTATGTATTTCTGGTCATGAATTTGAATTGTGAACAATAATCTAGTAAGAATAATATCTGTTTAGAAAAAAACTTATTGATTGGAGTTGCTGCTGAGTGTCACTATCAACTTTTAAGCAGAAACACTGCTAATTTCAGTAGAAATCCTTTAATAATTTAGAGTGGTGTATTTTCTGAATATTGCCCAACAACAGGCCAACAATATAGAGCAAATATGTCAGTTTCTGCAGTGTTCTGCACATGGAAGCCTGGGTTTCTGATTAAGCATTCAAGGTAGCACTCATAAACTATGCAGGATGCAGTAAACATGTCTACCAAGTCAATTAAAGAACTCCTGTGCTATGCAGCAGCTGAAGCAAAGGGAGGACTTGATTAAAAACCCTTAGAAACGGATTGTTTTAATTCTAGAAGTGGGAGGGGAGAAAAGTCATATGCCTTAAATGAACAAACAGTACTACAAGTCTCTATTAAATACATGGACATTTAAGAGATCGCAGGTCAGGTTTTAGAACATAATACATTATAAATAACATAAGTAATTAATCAAGATTGTTAACCAGTGCCCATTCATAGGAGCACAGTCTATCACCTTTGTTTCAATGTTTATCGTAGGTCAATTTAGAGTACTTGCCATATGTAATCCAGGTTGAATCGGTATCTCAGCACTTCATAATTTAAAAAGTATAAATGCATACCTTCTAAATTTTTCATATCTTGTCATTTTAAATGGTATTCAAAATTATGTTAAGCACAAGAAGTAGTAAGACATTTTACTGTCGACATGGTCCTGCCTTTCTTATGAACAAATGATTGTTAATAGCTGGCTGACTACCTGTCCAATTTGGCTTTAGTAAGCTTTTGAGCACTGAAACAACCAGTGAGGTAGGAAATACTGTACTATGATTTTCTTTTTAACTTAGCAGTCATAGCTTGACTAGAATCAATCCTACAAGGTATACAATAATAACCACTGCTTTTCATAAAGTGGTTGCAGTCATTCATAGCCTCTATTTCTTCTGTACTTGAGTATTTCATCATACTTCCTGATAAAAATGAAAGCATTTTTATTGATAGTTTTTATTTTTGATAGCTTTTATTATATTTAAAGTGTTACAATTCCAAATATCCTAATTGTATGAGGATTTAAATGGGTATATAAACTCACTTGATCATTTCTTTTTTTTTTTTTTTCATTTTATTTTATTTTATTTTATTTCAATTCTTTTATTGTTTAAATTTAACAATGGTTATATTACATATTTTCATCATCGGATCAGTTTAGATTAATACATATAGGTATATAAGATTGATCAAACAACTAAACATTAACCTTTCTAAATCCACATTACTTTTTTTTTTCTTTCCCCCCTTTTTTTCTTTGAAAGTTGACATATTGCATATTGTCCTCACAA